>VXAU01000553.1:63420-77542 GCA_013399695.1 Formicarius rufipectus | reverse complement strand
ATTTAAAAAATAATAAAAAAAAATCCCAGGGAAAGGAAAGCTTCCTAGCAGTGGTAGGGAGGGCTGAGCAGAGTGCAGGCTCCAGCTGTGTAACCCAGTCTGTCCCATTGCAGCTCCTGTAGCGTGTCCAAATCATCTGGGGCTCGGGGAGTTTTTCTGGGTTGGTTTTTTTCCTAAAAGATGGAAACTTCACAGGGTCCAGTGCAAGAGTGAGAAGTGACTAAAGCAGAAATGGGTTCACTGGCCATCCCCAGCTCCACACACCCCCCGTGCTCCTCGGGGGTGGCTGTGGCTGAGTCCTGGCTGTTGAGTTGGCAGCAGCCGGTGTCTCCTGAACTTAGACTGGACTTTGTGGGGCTTTACAGGAAGCAGATAAGCCCCAAACTCCTACACACCCCTTGTGCTCAGATTTAGCCCTCAGGCTGTGTCCGGTCACTGGTGGGGTTCCACAGGGCTCCGTCCTGGGCAGTTCTTCCTGACATCTTCATTAACCTGGACACAGGGCTTGAAGGGGTGCTGAGTGAGTTTGCTGACCACACTACACTGGGAGGAGCTGTGTCCTCTGGTGGGCACAGAGACCCTGCAGAGAGACCTGGGCAAATCAGAGCTGGGCAGTCACCAGCGGTGCGGGGTTTAACAAAGGCAAGGGCTGGATCCTGCCCCTGGGTTGGGGCAGCCTGCCTGGCTCTGGGTGTAGAGTGGGCAGTGAGGTGCTGGAAAACAGTGCCAGGAAAGGGCCCAGGGGCTCCCGTGGGCCATGAGTCAGCAGTGTCCTGGAGCCAGAAGGGACATTGCTGTCCTGGGGGGCATCAGGCACAGCATGGCCAGCCGGGTGAGGGAGGGGATTGTCCCGCTCTGCTCTGCCCTGGGGCAGCCTCACCCCCCCAGATACTAAGATGTTAGAGAGCATCCAAAGGAGGCCACAAGGATTGGGGAAGGGTCTGCAGGGGAAGCTGTATGATGAGCAGCTGAGGGCACTTGGTTTGTCCAACCTGGAGGACACAGGGAAAACCTCATTGTGGTCTTCAACATCCTCACAAGGGGCAGCAGAGGGGCAAGTACCCGTCTCTTCACTCTTGTTACCAGTGACAGGACCTGAGGAAAGGGCCTGAAGCTGAGTCAGGGCAGATTTAGGCTGGATATCAGGAAAAGGTTTTTCACCCAGAGGGTCATTAGGCACTGGAACAGACTCCCCAGGGCAGGGGTCACAGCACCAAACCTGTCTGAGCTCAAGAAACGATTGGACAACACTCAGGCACACAGTGGGATTGTTGGAGTGTGCTGGGCAGGGCCAGGACTTGGTGGTCCTGATGGGTCCCTTCCAACTCAGCGTATTCTATGGTTCTATGATCCACTTTTTTTGTTTGTTTTGTTAATTAGGAGTATGTAGCATGTGGGTTTTTTTAAAATTGTTTTTATACTTTTAATAAGATTGTTCCTGAATGAGACACTTGAGTTCATGGTGGGACAATGAAACTGAATTCTGTACCTTGTGTAAGATGCTTAGCTTTCTGCCATGCTTAGTTTTAAACGTTTGACTATGGATTGCCTACTCCATTTGATGTATCAAACACTATATAGTATAATACTGAGTGTGATACTATATAGTCATCATGTATTGTATCAGTCCAGGTTCAGAAATGTGTGGTTGGCCAGTCGCAAATAGTTCTGTTTGACCTATAAACTGTACCACCTCTGCAGGTGTGTGTGACTTTGAGATGTATAACATGTTTACAGATGTGCCCCACATCTAGTCCTCTCATGTCCCTCTTTTCAGTTCTGTTGAGTCTCCCAACTGCTTGCCAAAAGTTGGAATCGCCTCTGGCTCCACTGCTGAAGAGCTGGGGCATTCCTGAGCTTTAAAGTGTTGAACAAACTGGATGGTGGGACTGGGAAAATTAAGATGAAAACAAATTTTCTTTTTCTTTTATATTATTATTATTTTCAAAAAGTTGAAGGCTAATGGGAAAGTTTCCAGTTTGTTTTACTGGCTTTAAGGCTCTGCTGTGTATTTATTTGCCTTGTGTAGTCACTTGTCGCCTTAAGGGCTAGGTTCCATTAAAAAAAAAAAAAAGAAAAAAAAAATGACAAAAACACCCTGTTTTGCTTCCCTGGGGTCTCTGCTGTCCTGTACCCTGATCCCAGATCTGTGCTGGGGGCCGGGGAGATGCAGGAGCTGAGCAGCACCGACCGGTGCTGAGAGCCCTGCACCTTTAGAAAGGTCTGAGTCTTGCTGAATATTGAGGACTCTCATCCTGGCCTAGTCCAGTCTTTCATTTAAATAGCAAAAGAAGTGCTGACAGAAACATGGTTCAAGTGATGGGTTGGGTTGGTTTGTCCCTGATGCTCCTCCCTGTGGCTTGGCCTCGCTGTGCGTGGCCCCATCCAGAAACCCCCTCGGCAGCACCTTGTCTGCTGTGTTCCTGACCATCCTCTGTTCAGGTGTCTGTCTGTCTCCGTGGGCTCCACGGGGTGTGCTCAGTGCTAAGCAGTCAGGAATTCCTCTCTCTCAGCTCCTGTAGCTCCAGCTCCCCAGGATTTCTGGGATAGACTATGGCCTAGAACCAGGTAGGACCGTGGAAGGAACTTCCTCGTGCCGTCATGTAACTCGCCCTGTCGCTGTCTGCAGTCCTCCCCAAGTCCTCACACAATTCTTAACTGAGCACTTATTAAAAATATCTTAAGATTTAATCTGTTTTCTGATCATTTTTGTGTAAACTAAAAAAGAAAACAACAAAAAAAACAACACTGAAATTGAGCTGTGACTAATTTAGCACATGGAAATAACGATAAGGTGTTACTGATAAGTCTCATGTTTTGTTTTGTTTTTGTTTGACTCAGAGTATTAGTACTGTAGCATAAACCAAATACAGCCTGGGAAGGGGAGCAGCAGCCTCCTGTCACAGGTCTGCCCCCGAGGGAGGGCGAGGAGCTGGCGGGGCACGGGAGCACCTGATGTGGAAGGAGAGTGAGCGTGTATTTATTTGTGCCATTGTGTCCATTACACTGAGGAAAGTAAGTTTTAAAACAAAACCCCCTAAATATGTGTAGTATCAGGAAGAGGCACTAAGGGTGAGATCGTGACCTATTTTTTTATTAGCTATGAAGATACTAATTCAGGTTAAGGCTTCTGTCTCATTTCTGTTCCTGTTGTGAGTCCCTTTCCTCCAGTTCCCTTGCCAAGCTGTCTGTTGGAGTGAGAATTCCTGTGCAGGCAGGGAGCATCTCCTTTCTCCTCTGATCGTTCCCTGTCACTCCTCTGCCAGCAGGTTCTTTTGGGCTTTTCTTGTACAGGGTCTTGTGTAACAGAGGCTGGAGTGTCAGCCACATCCCTCTGAGGACCTGCTTGTGCTTGGGTGGAGCAGGGAGCATTTCATCTGCTCCAAGAGGTAATTTTGCTTCTGGTGACAGTGGTTTGGGGCCTTCAGCCTCTGCTCTCCCCCACTCCACCCATCTGGTGGATTGGCAGTGTGTTGGCTTTCAGGGTTTGCTTGGTGTTTGGTTTTGGTTTAAACCCACCTTGATCCTCTGTGAAACCTGTTAGAAATCTCTTTTCTCTTTGGCCAGTGGGTAGCTCCAAGGCGTGCATTCTGTCTAACCCACTTCAAACCTCTCAGAAGTGGTAAATCCCACTGTTTGCCTTTCGTAGCTGCTGGGACCTTTTTTGAAATGTGAAAAGGAACCCCAGCTCTCATTAGGTTATGAGTCTGCTGGTTGTTCAGTGGCTGGGAGCAGTGGTGGGTGAACCATCTGTCTAAAGGGAAAGGGAAATTGCTTCCTGCTAGGAGGAAAATAGGAGAAAAGAGAGATGGAAGTTGTCCTCCCAGTAGTGCAGGTAATTCGTGCTTTCACCTTCACGAGAGCGTTGCTGTAGCACCGTGGCATCCTTGCCCAAGTGGCCAGTGAGTGACCTCAGGGACATCTGGGGGTGATGGCATTCACAGCCATGTTTCACAACTGCTAGTAGTTTCCCTGTGCATTGTTTTTGATCTTGATTCTGCGTTTTCAGTAAATTGCTGTGGTGTCCCAAGCTTTCAGGGATCTTGCCCTCTCATCCCTAGAAGATTCTACTTCCGTCCATCTGTTGTGATTTGTTTTCCTTGCAGAGGCTGTTTACAAGGGAGATGGTCAAGGTCAGGAGAGAAGAGCAAAGATTCACCCAATTTAAAGCTGCTGCACGTTTTCACAGTGCTGCAGAAGGGTTGGTGTGGTGGAGTAGCTGAAAAATCCAGAGTAATTCTAGCTTTGGCCACCACCAGAGCATCTTCCATGTGCAAAAGCCCTAGTGCAAGCTGATGGGAGGCAGGAACTTGGGCTGGGAAGGAGATGTCGGTGTGCACTGTGGATGTGCTGCCTCCCGGGGATTACAGAGCTTTGCCCAGTACCTGTTACACCCAAGGGCCAGGCTGGCTGCCTCTGTCCTGCCCGAGATCCTCAGAAGTGGCACTGCAGGGCCATGGATGTGTGGGGAGATACAGGAACCTCGTGTCCAGAGCATGAGCTGCTCCCTGTCCTGGGGCAGGAGCAGGAGTCCTGCCTGTGCCCTGCCTGGGGAATGCCAAGCTGGATTTATCTTGACTGTTAATCAGAAAGCTTTGTATAACATGGCCAGAGCTCTGAAGCCATTTTGTGAGATAGCAGTGTCCCTTTTCTACAGCCTTATTAATGGGTATCTTTAAAAAGAAAGCAACAACAACAGAAAAATTGCTCATTTCTTTCTGTGGTGTGAAACTTGTGTACTGCAAACTGCTGAACGTTTAGCAAAAACACAACTTAGAGTTTTCTTAACAAAAACCCAACCAAACCCCCAACCTGTCTGCTTTCCACACGATCTTTCCTCAGGTGCTAAATAAGGGTTCCAAAAATGGACACTGCTTTAGGAGTTTCTGCTTTATTCTTAAAATACATATTTTTTTGCTTAGGTGTTGTAAAGATATTTTAACAAGATTTTTTTTTTAGTGTAAATAAGATTGTGTCTTTAATTTTTGTTTTATCTCCTTTTTGTTCATGTTGAGTAGTCTAATTTTCATTTTTATCCTTTTGAGAAGGACCCTCTGATGCCCTTCCCCGAAGACATTTCATTAAGTGTTGCTGCATTTAAGAATGAATCTACAACTGTTCATTTTCTTGGATTAATGCTGCTGCTGCTATAAGTAACCCTGAAAATCAAGAATGTGTGATGCACTTTTGTTTTTGTTTTGTTTGACATGACCATGTAGTTGCTCTGAGGGGGGTTGAGCCCTGCTGTGACAGCCACTGAGGGGTGTGGGGCCGGGTGTGGGGCTGGACCTGATCTTGGTGCTGACCTAGGGAATTTCTATGCAAACGCAAGCAAAGGAGAACTCTTTAACTTGAGAGAACACTGTGCATTTTTATTTTTTATTATTACTTTTTTTTTTTTCTCTCCTTCCTTTTCTCAAGCTGCTATTGGAAGGGTTGTGCAAATCCCTGGGGTTTTCAACTTCTCCTTCCTCCGTGGCTGGTAGTGCAGGAAAGGTGCCTGAGTAACTTGTAAGGTAGAAAAACCTCAGTCAGCTCTTGTCTCGTCTCCAGTCTGTTTGTTTTCTGTTTGAATTTATCTATAGAAGGAAATTGCTCATCTCTACAAAAAGATCTTTGGAATGCTTTATCTCAATGTGAAGTTAACCAGCAGTATTAAGGATTGTGTGGCCTCCATCCTGTCTGCACCCTGCCTCCTTCTCCAGCTGCCACTGGGTGCTGGAGAGCACAGGATTGGATGTTTTCCAAGGAAAAAGAGAGGTGCAGCCATCCACCCAGCCCAGACCTGGGGTGAAAGGCTTAGGGAGCAGTGGGGGAAGGTCTTGGTGCATCCAGGCATTGCTGTGGGGCACGGACAGGTCCAGAGCCTCTTCATTTCGTGGTTCACACCTGGACAACGGCAGGTGATGTGTGCCCTGAAGGAGGAGTTTACTGGAGGGGAAAAAAGGGAATTTACTTGACTATTTATAGAAGATCCTTTAGGAAAATATAGTACCTCTCTATAAAGTGAGGGAAGAGTAAGGAAGGTCTAAAGTCGTGTAGGAAAAACACTTGAGGATTACAACTGCCTGGAAAATAGTCTATAAATACATAGGCCAGAGCTCTCTACCTGTTCAGTTAGTTTGTTCAGCATCAAGTTTTTATTTTTTTGGCCAGCGTTTGCTCTTCTACACACCCGTGTGTGTGTGTCCATCTGACTCAATGTGCCTTGCATGTGTGCTTAGTCTTTCTGAGGAGATGTGGTGGTGTGTGAGCTGGGGGGACGTGGCCACGGCCACCAGCAGCTGAGGGTCCCTCAGTGTGACCCCTTGGAGCGACACGAGACCCGCACTCCAGCCTATCTGGTGGCTGTCTTAGAGTTTTGGGATGATGTCCTGTGGGTGGCACCTGTGACTTTGGAGGGGAGTGGGAGGGAGAGAAAGAAGCTGCTTCATTCTTCTCCTGCAGGCAGAAATCAGCCTTGCCATGGTTTGCCTGCAGAGCCAAAACAAGCTGATCTCTGGAACCGGCTTTGCTGGATCCCAGGCTCTCTGCAGCACCAGGATCCCGTTATCCAGGAGATTCATTCCCTGCTGGGTTGTGGCTCTTGTTTCTGTGGGGTTTTTGAGTTTTTTTGTAAAGGAGAAGTAAACACGCCTTGCTTAAAGTTAGCAAAATTGAAATGCTTGTGTTTGCAGTCAGCGACTCAGAACTCCAAGCCGTGCAATTCTGGGTTCTCCATCTCCCACCCCAGTGTGTGATTCTGTCCGAGTCTTTCTGTACTTCTGCCACAGTAAATGAGAAAGCTTGCTTGCATTATTTTTTAGAAATGCATTTTGCACACTCGGGTTTCGCTGAAGCTCCGTGAAAAGGTTAGTTTGAAGCAGATGAATAAAGCTATGCACATGTTTTGAAAGTTTAATTTGTGTCTCATTACCAGAAGTGACTTATCTGCCCTCTTTTGCATTCCTGTGCTGTCATTGCCTGCATTCTCTTCACCATCTTGGAGGGTATGATGTAAGGTGACAGTTCTTTGCTGACAGCTGTAGCAGAAAACTGGCGCTTCTTGATTTTTTTAGTAGCCTCTCTCTCCTTTGCTTTCTCTGTATCTCTCTGTATAGCTATATAAATATATATATTATTTTTTTATTTTAAAGAGCCTACTTTAGTAATTGAATTGGAGGGAGTGGGGTGTGCAGGCTTGTGTTTCAGATACTCTTTGTACTGTCTGGGCAGAGCGTGGTGGTGGTGGTACCCGCCGGTGTCCCGATGGGGATGGGGAGGGCAGGCTCAGCCCCACACAAAGCAGCTTTGGGGAGGGGATGGAGACCAGTCCAGTGTGCTGCAGGATGGGGACATGGGCAAACTTGAGGCTGCTAAGGACAAAATAAACCAGGAGGAGCCCCACTGCTGTGTATTCCCACTGCAAGGCGAGAGGGACAGCCTCCCTCACTGTTCTGCTGCAGGGCTGGAGCGAAGGGTGGGCTCCCTTTGGCCTGGGGCTGGGAGCTTTATTTTGGGGTTTTTTTCATGCATTGGGTTGTAGGTATCACCTTTGGAAACATGTTGCTTAGCCCAGAGGCTGCGTGTGGGAGAGGCAGGATCTTGTGACAGGAGAGGGACCCTGACAGCTTTCTCCTCCTGTTCCCTTTGCCGTGGCAGAAATTTGTACTAACTTGACAGCTTTTTTTCATACAGAACAGGGCTGCTTTTCTATCTACCATCACACGTGTACTTACACACCTTCAGCGGCTTCCCAGCCTCTGAAGGTCCTCAACTTGTTTACTGGGGGGTCAGATGCCCCTCTCTCCCCTTCCCTGAATATTTCAGTGTTAAGGGTGGTGCAAAACAGCTGCGAGCTGGGGCTGGGGAATCCCTGCGGGCAGAGCCTCGGGGCCGTCTGCCCTCCTGCCCCCTTCCCTGTGCAGAAGTTCTCATTGCGTTCTGGTTTGTGTTCAGCTCGCTGTGAGGGGCTCCACCTGCTCGGGAGCTGACTCACCTCTGAGCTGCAGGAGGGGCAGCCCCTCGGCGGTGGGGGTGTCGGTGTCGTAGTGAGCGCCCACAGGAGCGGTAGTCTTTGTTTCTTTCCCTCCCCAGTAATTCCTGATTAGATTAATGCACTCGGTGTGCCCAGCTGGAAGAGTGTAGGCGTTTTCCTGGTGGTGAGAGGGTGGCTAGAGGAGTTAGTGTAAAACCTGCTGTAGCTGTGTCTGGCGCAGCCCCTTGCGCTGGTGTGGGTGATGTCACAGACTGTAAGGATAGGTAATGTCCATGAGCTGTAATGGCATGATGTATCTTTACCAATGATGTCATACTTCACACTAAATGTTAAAAAAAAAAAAAAATTACCTGAAATTTTGTTTATTCTGCACCAACCGGTCTTCGAAATTTATCCAAATTTTATTATTTTGTCAGGAAAAAAAAGAAATTTGTGTAGATCGAATACGTTAAGACAGACAATAAGTGATGTAAATTGTTGAATAAAGATTTTAAAGTTTGTGGGTGTCAGTGTGACTTTCTTTTTGCGTTTTTGAAGACCAGCCCTTGTCCCTAGGCATGCTGCTTGGACTGTGGTCCCTGAGGCCTGGCAGTGCCAGCTGCAGAGCCCACGAGCTGTGAGGATGGGGATGCCTGGTGCCAGCGTGGCTCTGTGGGGTGGGGGTCCAGATGCCCTTTGCCTTATCAGGGGAAGGAAAGGGAAGGAAGCCACATGGCTGCAGAGCTGCAGCAACCAAGGGAGGGGTGTGTGTGTGAGGGACTGAGGGAATGAACCTCCCTCAGTGTGAGCCCCACTGGGCTTCAGTGCTTAAAATGGGCAGGAGAGAGTCTGGTCCCTGCTCACATGGGGATGTGTAACCTCAGCCCCAAATACCCAACAGCAAAGACACACCAAGCTGGTTTATCTTTTTCTTTCAGTCACATTTATTGGCAGTTGTGGCAGTCGGTACCGTTTGGGAGTGTTGTTCCATAAGCAGTGGCAGTACAAGAGGGGGTGATTATTTTGGGAGGGGAGTATTAGCACCAAGAGGGAGCTGGTGAGCTTTTGAAACCTTGCAGAGATGGAAAGTGGGGAGCTACTGCTGGACACGCCTGATGGATTGGATCTGGGAGGTCTGGGCGTGTGAACCCCACTCTCTCCAGTGCTTGTAATCTCCACCGTGGTGGTCAAACTCCAGGACGTACTGGTAGCCACGGTACCCGGGATACTGGTAGCAAACCCAGCTGGAACAAAAGGAGAAGAGGTAAGCAGGGGGGTCCCAGGCGTGCCCCCTCCCCGGCCGTGGTAGCACAGCGGTGGCAGCGCGCTGTCCCTGCTGCTCCCGCTCTCTGCCCCGTCACTTACGCGCCGCACTGGATCTTCATGGAGCCCACTTCGTTGTTGGCCCAGCCCATGGCCTGCAGCGAGGGGTAGTCATCACTGATCTCCCACTGGCGGCCGATGAAGTTGTCTTTCTCGAAGATGGTGATCTTGGATTCCTTGTGATTCTGGGAAGCGGGAGAGCAGAGGGTGAGGGGGAGGCAGTGCTCCCTCCGCGGCACGGCTGGAGAGGGCACGGCAGTGGCTGTCCCTCCCTGTGGCCCTGCTCTGGGTTTCCTGGGCAGGGAGGTGTTCAGACTATGGCTGGGGTTTTAATTTTTTTTTGGCGGGGGAGGGTGGGAGGTGTTAGAGACAGCTATGCCATAACTACTCTCTCAGCCCAGCTGTCTCTGGGCTCTGGTCATGGACAGCCGGCCCAGAAGTTCCCTTAAAAGCTTTAAAAACCAGGACAGAAATTGCAAATCCTGCTGGGCGTGGGGGAGAAGCGCTGAGCCTGCCGCTGGCATAGCCGTGTTCGCCCTTCCTAATCTCTGTGCCGCAGGCTGGGACGTTCCGGGGGCTCAGACGGCAGGGACACTCACGGCGGAGCAGACGGGGCGGAAGGACATGAGGCGCTCGATGTGATACGCGTTGCTGCCGCTCCAGGCGTCCCAGCGCGGGTACTCTCCCCTCTCCAGGATGAACTGCTGCCCGCAGAACCCGGTGTGCTCGTAACCCACCCAGCTGCAAAAACAGAGCCAGCGCTGCCACGGCTTCCTGCGGCGGCTCGGGCCGTGCTGCTCGGGGGCAGGATGGAGGAGGCAGGGGCAGGTTGGGGTCGGCTCGGGAGGTGCTGGATGTGGGCAGAGGCCCTGGGGAAGGTGTAACCGCACCTGGTGCTGGGGAGGCCCCGCACGGCAGCGCCGGCATCCCCGGCTGCAGTGGGAGAGGGGTCCCCCCTCTAGGAGCCCATCCTGCACAGGTGGCTCTTTGCCCTGACTGCTCTGGTGTTGTTTATGCAGCCCAACATCGTTTCAGGATGCCCTGGCTGCCCTTCTCTCCCAAAGGCCTCATTTCTTACTTGTTTCCCAATTACAACCTGACATGGCCTGAAAGACCTGAATTCCCGATGCCCAAAGCAGGCAGAGCCCATGTGGCTCTTGGCAGGGCAGGGAGCTGTGGTTTTTCCCTTCTCTGGGTTCCCCTTTTCGCTGAAAACAAGGAGAGGTGACTGGGATGCCTCCACTCTGTGTAGGTCACATTTTGGAAGCCCTGGTGCTGCCCACGTGGCACCTGCCTGTCCCCAGGGTGGGGACATCTGGAAACATCCCCTTAAAGGAGGCTGGGGACAAGACAGCTGCATTTGAACAGGGGTGTGGAGCCAGGGCTGGGAGCTGGAAGGTGGGTGCCACAAGCTCTGCAGCCCGAAGACCCCCTGCTGATGGGGTATGAAGGATGCTGAGGAGCATGCTAAACTGGGGGATCGAGGGCTTCTTGTCCCTGACTCAAACTGAGCCCCAATCCCATATCCTGCAGTCAGCCCACCCTGTGCAAGGTGAGCAGCCTGATTAGGAACACGTCAACTGGAGCAGCGAGCTGATTACAGCGTGAGCACGCACGCTGCTGTAATCCCATTAGCATTACACATCCTAAATATAGCAGCACAAATCTATCTCAGCTGCTTCCCAGCCCGGAGGGATGCTCGCCCTGGGGACCCATCCCAACACACTGTCTTGCTGGGCTGCTCACGAGATGCCTTATATGTGCTGGGGAAGATTCCTGTGTGCAAGGAGAAGCCTGACTCCGCTCCCTAAGCCTCTCAGGGCTGGGGAGGCTGTAGGGAGGTTCTGCCCTGGCCCTGGGGAGCTGTGCAGCGCAGAGGCAGAGCAGGGCCGGGCCTTGGGACAAGAGAGGAGGCTCTAGGGTGAGTGCTTCATGGGCTTACAGAGGCAGAATAGGGACCAGGCCAAGCTCAAGAGCCACCCACTGACCACTGATCCCCACTGCATCCTTGGGCAGCACCCCTGCCCCAGACTGGCTGCTCCAACACCGGGAGGCGTTTCTGGATGATGCCGAAGGCATTGTCACTGTCCTCTGGCCCTCTCTCTGTATCAGTGCTGCCCTTGGCTGGCTGCTCTATTCTGGCAGGGTGGGATCCCCCTATGCCTGGCTTCCCCTGGCTGTGGTCCTTGGCTCCAGCCGAGCAGGTCTCGCCCCACACTCGGGCAGCCCCGGCCGAGCCAGCCTGCCTGGGAAAGCGCCCCCGCCCCGGCAGCCGGGTACTCACGCGCCACATTCCACCTTCAGGGAGCGGATGTTGTCGAAGCCACATTCCATGATGTTTGGGCAGGCTGAAGTGAACTCCATCCTCTTGCCCTGGAAGTTTTCTTGGTCGTACACGGTGATCTGGAACGGAGAGTGAGCTGCCGAGTTGGAAACCGCCCCAGTGGCCCCGGGCGATTCGGTGCCTCTTGGAGACAGAGGGTCACGCTCCGACAGGGAGAGAACCAGCGGAGGCTGCGCCGGGCACCCCTCTGGGCTGGGACACGGCCCCGCACACACCGCTGCGTCCCTGCACTGCTGGCCCCGCCACGCCCTGCCTTGGTGTCGGGGGAGCCGCAGGATGGCCCCCGCTCCACTCTCCTGCTCACCCCTGCGGAGATCAGTTCCCGGGGCAGCGGTGCCGTCCGGAGAGAGGAGCGGAGCCGTTCTGGGACGGGCGGGTGGCAGGGCTGTGGCTGGCGGTTCTCCCGGCCTCTGCTCCGAACGCTCTAGGGCAAAGAGGATTAACAGGGGAAAGGGCGAGGGGGACCTCCCCGAGGGGCTGTGGTTGATGGTATCTCCTGCGACAGCACCAGGCTTCGACAGGGTGTGCCTTGCTTGTGCACGTGTTTCTGTTGTGCCTCTCGGTTCCCTCCTTGACGTGTAGCTCTGGAGCTACTGCCAGACCTCTGGGGGCTGCTCCCCACCTTTGCTCCACAGTGCCCACCGCTCCTGCTCACCCTGTCTGCATGGACAGGGGAGGGCAGACAGCAGCCTGTGGCTTTTGAGGGCTCTGTGACTGCCTGGCATGGGACAGCTGGTAAGAGCTGGCCACGGCTGGACCAGGGTGCAGTGAAGACCTTTATGAAAAACACCAGGGAGGTATTTGAGCAGGTGGGAGGCACAGTATCGTGGGTAGAGAACAGCAGTGCCTGTTTCCTGTGCTGGTCCCTGCCTCACTGCCTGCTGTGCAGCTTTCCTGGCCCCAGAGGACGCACTTTGCCCTTTTCCCTGTCCCCCACCTACACACAGGGAAAGGCGAGATACAGGAGGTGTGAGGACGTACCTTCCATGGGCCCATGGGGACAGGCAGAGGGTTTGTCTGAGCCATCTTTGCTGCTGGATCGGTGTCTGGAGAAGAAAGAAAAAGCCGTTTTTACTGCAGCATATCCCTGCATGTCCTTGCTGCCCGCTCGCGAGTCCGGGGGATGGCTCTGTGCCCTCCACCCACGGTGCCTGTCCGAGCACAGCTGCCCATTGCCGGGGACAAGCCACACCAGTCTCAGTGAGACCCTCTTGCCAGCCACAGAGTGGGGCAGAGGGCACAGCTGTGGGACACATCCAAAGCAGGGTGCTCCGTTCTCACTGCTGCGGTGCCCCTTCCCTCCTCCTGGCCGTGGCACGGAGCCCGCGCGCCCGCCAGGGCACAGTGCCCGATTCCCCCTTTCTCCTTCCCTGAGGCCAGGCCATCGCTAGGAAAAACACCCTGAGCTGGAGCGGGGAGCTGTGGCGGGGGGCACAGGCTGCCCTGTGCCTGGCAGTGTCCAACAGACCCACCTGCTCCCCTCTCCCGCCCAGTGCCCCAGCGATGCCTCCCTTGGAGGCACAGCGGGCTCCCATGGACAGCCCAGGCTAGTGGTGGGAGATGCCAACCAGTGTGCCGTGCTGGTGGGTGCCAGGAGTGGGGTGCCCTGCGGCAGAGGGGCTCTCAGGCCCCCCGGCTGCCGGCGGGGACGTGTGAGCCTATCTTATGCCACGGGAAACGGCGATGGTCCCTCTGGGTGTCTTTTGCCACCAGGCAGGAGGAAGGGTGTCTGCCCGGCCGGCTGGCAGCAGAGGGGTGAGCAGGGGCGAGGTGGGAGAGGTGCGCATCGGTCCCAGGACTCACCTAGCTCAGGCGGTTACTGCTGCTTCGCCCATGTAATGTTTGCCTACTTCAGCGGCTCAGCTTTTATAGGGTGCTGCTGGCCGGGAACCGGTGCCAGCGTTTGCAGAGCCGTCAGCACAATGCTTGCTCTGGCATTGTCCTGCTGATCCCCGGAGATTTCAGCTGCTCATCCCCATGGTCTGAGCCACATTCTTAGGAAAAAAGAAAAAAAAATTGATAATAAAAAAAAAAAATAATCGGGGCGGTTGTTTGCACAGATAATCTTGGTCACAAATGACTCAACGATTTGACCGCGCTGGCATTTTCCAGGGCCAATGCACCGCGCCGTCACGGGGCGAGCCTGGGGGCTGGCCTGGCCCTGGCGCCAGCTGGCACCGTGGGGATGGCGGGGGCACCTCCCCGAAGGACCCCGCGGGCGGTGGGCTCGGCTGAGTGTCTACCAGGCACTGTCACCTTCCCGCTCCAGCCACGGTGGGACCCTGCCCACCGTGCCAGCACAGACACCCCGCTCCCACGGCGGGCGAGGGCGCGGAGGGCGAGAGCTGTTTGCGGGCCCGGCGGACACATCCCCACGGGCACACGGAGCCCCACGCGGCGCTGCCACCGCCCCGGCCCCGCAGCGGGGCAGCCCCGCCGCCCCTTCCCGCGTGGGGCTCCCGTGGGGCGGGCGCGGCGGCCGTCGGGGGTCACGAGGC
>VXAU01000553.1:14326-57840 GCA_013399695.1 Formicarius rufipectus | reverse complement strand
GGTGGGTGGGTGTGTGTGTGTGCGGCCCCCGGTGCCACCCCCCGGTTGCGGGGTCCGGGTGTGCGCATGGCCCGTCCTTGTCTTGCAGCGCCTGTGCAGCCCCCGCTGTCACGCGTGTGTGTGTCTGCCTGTGGGTGTCACCTTGTGCGTGCCCCCGCTGCGCCGTGGGGTGTGTTATGTCCCTGTGTGTCCCCTCGCCCGCGCCCTCCCCACCGCTGTTTTGCGGTGCCTCTGTGTGTCCCACCCCTGCCGTGGGTGCTGGAGGTGTGAGCACCCAGCTGTGGGTGCTGTGGGGCTGGCTGTGCCCCCCAGGGTGGGCAAGGACCCTTCGTGGGTCAGCCTGTCCCTGAAGGATGTCCCGTGTCAGGTGCTTCATGTGGGAGGGCTCATGTTGGGTACCCAGCACCCACCGCTGGGCTCCCAGGGGCTCGTCCTGCTTCCAGGCAGAACCCGCTGGCCAAGGCCTTTCCCACACCACCAGGGAATTGCATCCAAAGTCACCATTGCTGCTGGGGCCAGTGGCACTGGCACTCGGGCACCTTTTTGGCGTGACAGAGGTAGGTGGCCCCTCAGCAACCTGTTGTGCTGGGGACAGTGGGGGCTCACAGGGCTGTGGCCACTCTGGTGCGTGTTAATTTTCCCAGAGAGGAATATATGGAGCGTCGGGCGAGGGCCAGGACGCACATCCCTAAATTGTGTGGTTTCCAGCTGGCCTGTGAGATGCAAATTGTCTGGTCAATGAGTGCCAAAGCTAAACTAAGGTCAATTACAGCCAAATGCGGGCACAGGGCAGTGTGTTCCTGCACCCCAAGGCTGGCTGTGGCACCCTGGCACTGGGGGATCCACACTCACTGCCCCATCCCTGCTGGGAGTTGAGCATTCCCATAATGCCAGCACCCGCCCTGGACTTTGCCTGCTGATGAGCCATGGCTCAGCCCTTGGCATTTGCTGTGGGCTGGGCTGGGCTGTACAGGACGTCAGGCTGTGAATTTGGGGCCAGGAGGAAGTGGTGTGACCCCCCTGCCCTCCAGCTGCTCCTTGTTCTGTCTCCCACCTGGCAGCCCAGCCAGGGTCCCACCCCACCACCTTTGCCCTGTAAGGCCTCTTGAGCTGTGTCATTGCCCAGCTTTGGGGTGAGGCAGGTTCCTGCACCCTCCACACACCCTGTATACCCTCCTGGTCTGTGGTGATGCCTCACAAACAGTCTGGGTCTCCTTTGCTGCTGGACATGGGGGTTCCTGCAGCAGGAGGGCCCAAAAACTACTGTGGAGACAGCCTGGTGGCATATCCCAGCTGTGATCCGGGTAAATCAGGTATTGTTTTCCTCCTGACACATCTCAGTGCTGTCCCTAAAGGCAGGCAGTGCAGAGGGATTTGGAAACGCCCTAAATTTCCGTGTTCTGTGGAAAACTTGTGTCCAGCAAGGAGGCAAAGAGCCATCACGCAGATCAGCCCCTTTTCCTCTGTGTGGGAGCTGGCCTGGCTCCTTGGCATCACTGCCAGCAGCTCCTGCTCCCTGGCACTGCATTGTCCCTGCCCAGCCGGGCACAGCCAGGCGGTGGGGTACCCCGACACGGTGTGCCCAAGGAGGTGCTGGCCACCAGCTGCTGTGCTGAAAAAAGGGGTGAGCAGGGCCCTGCAGTGCCAGGGAGCAGAGCAGGGAGGGCAGGCGACCATGAAACTTGCAGTGCAGGTCCCTGCACGGGAGCGTGTCGGACGAGATTGCGTCTCGGAGAGGGAAGGAGTGGCCCGGAGTTTCAGTCAACGCCTTCCTCCCTGCCTGGAACTCCCCGGCGCCCTGGCAGGGATGTGGGGGCTCGTGGGTATGGTGGGGGGACAAGGAGGAAGGTGCATCCCTCCCTCCCTTCTCGGGAGGCTCAAGGAGGGCTGTTGGGTCGAGGAACCTCGAGCTGGGCCTCCCTTTCTGCCTCTCGGCCCTTCCAAGGTGACATCCGCAGTGCCAGCCTGGGTGTCCCCGCAGCATCCTCGCGTGCGATGCCGGGGCACAGCCGGCGCCGGCGGGCACCTCTCCCTGCCCTGCCTCGGCTCACACGCTGCTGCCCCGAACACGCCTGGCCACGGGGAGTCCCGGGGCGAGCACGGGCTGAGTCAGGGGAGGTGTGTTGGCTCTGAATCAGGAGCGAGCAGCCGCTGAGCAGCCGCCTCCTGCTCGCGGCATCGGGCTGCACCCATCCGGCATCCCCGTGGTGGGAGCGTCCTCGGGGAAAAGGGAGCAAAGCACCATGGCATTCCATGCGGGCTGGGGGCACTGGTGCAGGAGGGATGGTGGGGTTCCTGCCCCCGCTGCCCGCCTCTGCCCATTGTGGCTCTGTGCGGGGCACACGCGGCTCGCCGGTGGCTGCGGGTGCTGCCTGATTAGCGATGCAGCCGGGAGGACTGTTCCCCCTTTTTGTTGAGCGCACAAAGGCTGGGAGGCAGCGTGTGTGCTGGGAGAGAAACCAGCGCGGACAAAGAGCGCGCCGGCCGCCTCGGCTCTCATCAGCACCTGCCTGCTGAGCAGCTCTGCTCCCGGGCATCCCCGGGGAGGGTCCCAGCAGCCCCCTCCCCGCCCTGGGGCGAGCACAGGGTGCTCCCGGGGGTCCAGCCCTTCCTACAGCTTCAGGGATGCCCAGGCAGCTGCGGTACCCGTGGCACAGTGTTGCAGTGGGGGGACAGGGACAGGCGCGGGTGGTTCCCTCCCCGCCATTGTCTGCCCTGAGGCTCTGGCAGAGCCATGGAGGAGCTGGTGGGGAGCAGCCCCTGTGACAGCAGAGCCGCAGCAGCACCTGCTGTGGGTCACGGCAGGGAGCTGTGCTGTCCCCTCACTCGGGTCAGCACTCACCCCGCAGCCGGCAGTTCTGGAAGAGGAGAAAGGAACTGGGTTGTTTTCAGCAATTTGGGCTCCTACCCTGGTCCTGCTGTGTGTCTGGGTAAAGCCTCAGGTGCTGCAGGGAGAGCAGAGCAGTCAGAGCCCCGGGGCTGGGTGTTGTGGGCAGAGCTGTGGCAGCTGCTCCGGACATGGCCAGGAGCCTCAGAGCTGTCCCTCTGGCTACTTCCCCTCACTGTGTCACATGCCCAGGGCCAGCACTGTGCCGTGGCTCGCAGGGCTCTGTCCTCACCTGCCCTGTGGCCAGACCTCTCTTGGGCACGTGTGCTCCTGCCCTGGCCCTGCGGGGCTGTGGGGCTCAGGTAGTTTCCTGCCATCCCCATGTGGTTTTGCCAAGAGGAAAATGAGCTCCCCATGTCCCACTGGGTGCGTTCAAGGGCAGTGGGGACCACGTGCCCTTGCAGGGAGGTGGTCCAGGCAGTGATGGTGATGCAGTACTGATGCTGTGCTGGAGCCAGGGTGCAGCTTGGCACAGTACGGCACATCCACGCACTCCAGGATGCCTGCAGAGCCCAGACTGCCACCAGGGGCAGCGCTCCCCATCCCTGTGGCCACCCAAACCTCCCCCCTACACCCGGCTCAGAGCTCTAAAGCAGATGCTTCAAACGTGGGGAGTTTTCCTGTTGTCCTCTGTGCTGAGGTTAAGTTCCTGTGAGGCTTCCTGCCCTGTTATATATAGCTGTCAGCCCATCCCGCGGGCGCTGCCAGCCACTTACTCCACTGTGGAATTGTTTATCTGCAGCCCAAGCACTCGATGGAGGTTGGGGTAGGGAGGGACTGCCAGTTACCCCAGGGGCAGAAGGGCCCACAGCACCCCGTATGGGGCAGGGCTGGGGGTGCTCCCAGGCACATGGGGTTTTCCAGGAAGGAGCTGGGGTTTCTGCCAGCCGTGGGTTTCCCACTGGTGGGTGCTCCCCCCGCTCTGCGCGGGATGCCCCAATGAAGGAGCGACTGTTCCTGGAGGTCGCCGGCAGCGTCACAGGTTTCTACGTCGCCCTGGCTAAAATTAGACACTTATCAGTGTTGGGAGGGATGTGATTTTACAGGTTCCTGTTTATTAGAGCAACCTTTGCTCTGGGCCATGTTTCCTGCTCCCTCCCTGCCCGCGGATGTCCCTCTTGGGTTGCAGTGGCCAGGGCCAGGGCGGGCAGCAGAGAGGCCTCTGTTTCCTCAACAAGGGGCTTTTGAGCGGCAGGCGGGATGGTGGTGGTGCTGTGGCTGGCTGGGATGGGGGTTTTGCCCTGGGGAGTGTCTGTGCTGGCAGGAAAAGCAACTGGGCTGTGTTCCTCCCTGCTCACCCATGCTGCTCTGAAACAGCTCCTGAGCTGCAGGAGATGCCAGGGGTCTCACCTGCAGTCAGCCCTGGTGCTGGCAGGGGGATGCACAGGAGTGCCAGACTTCTGGGCTTCTTTTGGGGTATCCCTGGGGGACACAGGGCCACCTTTATTGCATCCCTGGGACTTTGTGCCCAACTGGGGTGAAGGCTCAGTGACTGGGGCAGTCTCATCCCTGTGGTGCTGCTGTCCCCAGGGAGGGTGGAAACACTGGGACATAGCCCTGGGACTGGGGGTGGCATCTGGGGTGACCAGTGGGGTGGACTGAGGGGTGGTGGGTGGGTGTTGGCCGTGCTGCTGTCTGATGACATCCTTGCCTCTCTGTCCTGCACAGGCGGCCGTGCTGTGACCAGCACCCTGACCCAGTGCCCTGCTGCAGGGGCAAGTGTGCCCTGAGCCGCCTCCACCATGTTCAACCTGATGAAGAAAGACAAAGAGAAGGATGGAGGCCGGAAGGAGAAAAAGAAGGAGAAGAAGGAGCGAATGTCAGCAGCTGAGCTCAAGAGCCTGGAGGAGATGAGCATGCGCCGTGGCTTCTTCAACCTCAACCGTGCCTCCAAGCGGGACTCCAAGACTCGCCTGGAGATCTCCAACCCCATCCCCATTAAGGTGGCCAGCGGCTCTGAACTGCACCTCACAGACATTGACTCTGACAGCAACCGTGGCAGTGTCATCTTGGACTCGGGCCACCTGAGTACAGCCAGCTCCAGTGACGATCTCAAGGTGGACGATGCCAACTTCAAGGGCTCAGTGCTGCAGCGAGCAGCCAAGTTTGGCTCCTTGGCCAAGCAGAACTCCCAGGTGATCGTCAAACGCTTCTCCTTCTCCCAGAAGAGTCGGGATGAGAGCACCTCAGAGACTTCCACCCCCTCTGAGCACTCAGCAGCCCCCTCCCCGCAGGTAGAGGTGCGCGCGCTGGAGACCCCTCTGGACAAGCCAGGGGTTCCCCCCGGACAGCCCTGCGCCCCTCCCGCCACCTCCCTGCGTGCCAGGGCGCCGGAGCTCATCGGCAAGAGGTTCCCCACAGAGCTGCGGCTGCCCGCCTTGGTGCCCCCCCAGCCCCCCACCCCACGGCAGCTGGAGCTGCAGAGGCGCAACACCGGCGATTTCGGCTTCTCCCTGCGCCGCACCACCATGCTGGACCGCGGCCCCGACGGGCAGGTGTACCGGCGCGTCGTGCACTTCGCCGAGCCCGGAGCCGGCACCAAAGACTTGGCGCTGGGGTTGGTGCCGGGTGATCGCCTGGTGGAGATCAATGGGCGAAACGTGGAGAACAAATCCCGGGATGAGATCGTGGAGATGATCCGGCAGTCGGGGGAGACGGTGCAGCTGAAGGTGCAGCCCATCCTGGAGCTGAGCGAGCTGAGCCGGTGCTGGCTGCGGGGTGGCCAGGGGACACGCCGTGCTGCCTGGGATGTGAGTAATGCTGTCCTTGCTGCGGGCACTGCCAGGGCCTGGATTCTGCCAGGGCCGGTGTCCTTGCGGGGGTGTCTGGGTTGGCAGGGGCTGTGGGAACCAGCGGGTGCCGGAGCTGCTCTGGCCAGGAGTGATGCACAGGAGTGTGAGACTGGCTGGGTGACAGGAGCGATGCATCAGGTCTTGTAAATTGTCACCGGTGGGGTTTGCCCCTCAAAATCCTCGGTGTGCTGTTGGGTTTGGTCTTTCTCCTGCCAGAGGGGCTGCAGGAAAGCCCCACTCTGCATTGCCTGGGTGCAGTCTCTTCGCTGAGGGAGCACGGTCCAGCAGGGAAGGGAGCTTTGCTCCTCGCTGCCAGGGAATTCCAAAGGCTGCTTTGCAGGAGTGCACTGCCTGCTCCACTGCCCACGTTGGCCTCCCTCATCTGGGATCCTCCCCGGGGAGCAGGGCAGGCACACAGTGTGCCAGGGCTGGGAGCTGCTGCCGGCGTGCGCAGTTCTGCTGCTGCTGCTGCTGTATAAATAGAAACTTAATGGCTGGGTGACCCACATCCCTCACTGCTGCTGCCCGGCACCGCTGACCCTGCCGCGGGCAGGTCCGTGTCCTGGCCGGCCAGCACCCTGGCAGAGGCCCCGCAACAGCAGCAGCAGCAGGGCTGGACCCCCTCTGTGGTGACAAGGGGTGCTGCAGCGAGGCGTTGTTTACTGTGTATAACCGGGCTTGTTTAGTGTACTTTAAGCCTTGCTTAGGAGAGGAAGGTGCCTGTGTGTGTGCGGAGCAGGTTGCCTGCAGTGGAGAGAGCCGCGCTAAGCGTGGTGGGGCCCTTTGCCCGCAGGATGGTGGCCAGGATGGAGCGGGGGTGGCCAAGGGGGTGGCTCCATGTGCTCCTTGAGCAGGTGCCGGCACTGCGGGGTGGAGTCTGCGCCGAGCCGGAGCGATGGCTTTCCCACAGCTCCTCCCGGAGCCAGGCAGGGGTCCCCGGGCAGTGCCGGGGAGAGCCCCGCGGGGCTGGGGGGCACAGCTGTGCCGTGCGGTGGGTGCCGGCACGCGTGGCCAGCGAGGAGCCTGTGCCTGCCAGGAGTGTGGTGCTGGGCTGGGAGGGCAGTGAGGAGAAGCCGGTGCAGCTTCGGGGCTGCAGGGGAGCCGGGGCGTGGGGTGGTGTGATGGCATCCCTGCAGCAGCTGGCTGGAGGGCTGGCAGGGACTGTGTCGTGGGGCATTGCTGGCTGGCAGCACGGGCAGCGGCAGGATGCTGTTCTCCTCCTGCGTGGGGCACCGGAGGGATGCACCGCACCTTTGCCGGTGCCATGCAGGGGTGCTGGGTACGGATGGGGGTCCCACACGCAAGGTGCTGGCACACAGGGAGGCCTGGCTCTCCCCCAGGCCCCGCTAAGCTCCCTGGAATGTTTCTGGTCCCAATTTAAATAAAAATGATCCTTTTTGAAACAGGAAATTATAGGCATATTTCGGGCTGTTGCTGTGGAAGCCCCTCCCTGGCTGGAGTGGGATGGTGTTGGGCTTTCTGTGTGCCATGGGGGGTTTAACCCCCTCACTGTGTCTGTGCTGGGTCCCTTGTCCCCATGAACACAGCTGGGCAGGGGGAGCACCCGCTGTGTCCTGGGGGGCTGTTGGTCGTGTGAGGTGAATGGAGGGCATGGTGTGGCTGGGCATCAGGGACAGGGTGAAACCCTTTCCATGTCCCAGCCTTGCTGCTGGTGTAGGGGAGCTGACTCAGCTCCATGCTTGTATTTATTTATTTACTGGTGAAATTCCTCGGGCAGGGCCCAGGCGAGTGCCGGCCCAGCAGAAATATTCCAGAAATGCCTCTGACCACTCCAGTGCTGCAGCAGGACCACAGGCATCCGGCTGCCACACTGGTGGACCCTGAGTGCCATGTGTGCCCACTGTCCATGGGCACCCAAATCCCTGGGGGTCACTGTCCCCAGAACACAAGACCCCCCTGCCATGGCATGGTGGGTGCCCTGTGTCCCACCAGCGTGGGGCTGTGGGATTCTCATTGTGCTGGAAGTGTTTTCTCCATTTTTCCATGCTTGAGAAGTTCTCGGTTTGGCTTTTTTCCTGCCCTCATGTGGGGTCAGTGCTGCTGGGGTGTGCCAGGGTGGGGGATCCCAGGGTGTCCTGGGTAGGGGGCTTGTATCCATGAGGAGGTGCATCTCCTCCAAACTTCCTGAAGGAGAACGAGAGGAATGTGCTGGCCAGGCAGAAATGCAGTCCTTGCCAAACAGATGGGCTGGGCACCCTGGTGGAGGTGGCCTGTGAGAGCTGGGCTCCTCCACGGAGGTGGCTCCATGCCAGCACTACCTGGGGACACCGGTGTCACCGCAGGCACTCCCAGCTGTGCTGTGCCAGCCCTGCCCAGCGTGTTTGCTGTGGCCTGTCCCGTGGCAGCAGCGGGTGCCAGTCCTGTGTGCCGAGCAGGGGTGGGTTGTGGTACAGTGCTGGTGTCCCCAGCATGGGGATTTCCAGCCTGCCATGGGCACAGCTGTGTGGTCAGGGACCCCCTGCTTCTCCTGGGAATGGTTTTGGGCTCAGGGCACATGTGTGTCGGTTTGGTGTGGCAGGGACCTGCTCAGGTGCTGGCTGGGATGCCCGCTGTGCCCGTGCCCAGGTGGGCACCGCTGCTGCTCCTGCCTCCTCCCGGCAGCCCCCGGCCCCTCGCCCGCCGCCTGCTCCTGCTGTTCCCAGGGAGACCTTGAAATCCCAGGGACAGCTTTGCCATGGAAGCGTCTGTACTGTGGGCTGCCGTGCCGTGCTGGGCTGCTCTCCATCCCCAGCAGCACTTTGGGGGGCTGTTGTGTTCATGGGAAAGCCAAAGGAGGAGCAAGAAGCGCCCGGGCTGCACTGCCTGGCACAGCACCAGGCACCCTGCTCTGGCAGTGGGCACTCTGCCACGGCGCCCCAAGGTGCCGGAGCGTGCAACCCTGTCCCTCGTGGCACAGAGCTCTCCCCGGCCCCTCCAGCCCCACAGCTGCCCTCGGTTTGGGGGTGTCTTTCCCCACTGCCCCTGGGCGGACAGTGGCTGGAGGCTGGGCAGCTCCCCCCGCAGCAGAGCCCACATCACTTCCTCTGGCAGTGGTGACGGTGGTGGCGGCGAGGCCCCCGTGTCCCCCCCAGCTCTCCCTCCGCCTGCTGCGGGGCCCTCGCATTCCTCGGCTATTTTTAGGGTGGCCCTATCAGCCCAGCTGTCCCCTCGCTGCGGCTGCTGCCCCGACTGAGCCTCTCCCACCGCGCTGTGCCGCACTCGCCCCGGCGGAAACCCCCGCTCCCGGCTCCCTCTGGTAAGGTGGGGACCCCCAGTGTGGCCGGCACAGCTTGGGGGAGCGCGAGGGGGGTTTGTGGGGAACGGTCTCGGCACTGGGATTGGGGGCCGTGAGGCTGAACCCACCCCTGGGGCTCTTTGGTGGCCGGGGGTTGTTTGTTGTGGGGACCCCGATGCTGGTGCTCTCCGGGGATCTTTGGGGCAGTGCCGGGATGCCTGGAGGTGGAAGCAGAGGGTGTGGGGACTCTGGCCCACGTGTGGGTTTGTTTCTGGGCGCCCCTGCTCAGCCTGTGCTCGGGTGTATCACACTGTGGTGCCGGGGGGTCGCAGGGGACCCCTCAGGGACGAGGGGGTGTGTGCCCAGGCAGAAGGGTTGGTTTGGTGGCTGGGTGCTCCCCCGTGCTGTGCCTGCTCCTGGGACAGGGTTTGTCCCTGGTGGCCCCAGGCATGACCACTCTGAGTTGGAGAGCGGGTTCCAGCCACGGCGGCGGGTCCCACCAGGGCTGCTCAGCTTCTGGCATGGGGTCAGGCTCAGAATAAACCCTGACTGTCAGGGCAGGCAGAGAGCTGGGGTAGAAAATATCCCTTCCCTCACCCTGGTATTTGCTTACCACAGCAGCCTGGCCTGCTCAGGGGAATGGGGGCACAGTCCTGAGGCCTGACTGAAGGGGCTTTTTTTGCACAATGAGTTTTGTCGGGTGTCAGACTGGTCACCTGCCTGTCCTCGGAGCCCTCCCTGTGGGTGCTGTTTGTGTGCTGAGCAAGGCCAGGTGGGCTCAGATCCCCATTCCTGAGATTCCCAGGTGGGGAAGGGCACATCCCTGTGGACTGTGCCATGGTTTGGCGTTGTGTGTGCTGTCCCCAGCCCGTCTCACCTCTCCCTCTCTCCCCAGCCAGGGCTGCAGCTCCATGAGACATCACCATGGCGTTCTCATCCCGGTTTGCATTCTGGGAGCAGAAGGGAAGTCTCTCTCGCATGTTTGCCTGTGCCCCACGTTCGGGTCATGCTGCTGACCAGTTCCCCCAGTTTGCCCAGTGCTGGCACCGTGTTTGGACCAGCACTCCTGGCCTCTCTGTGCTGTTGTGCTGGGGGCTGTGCTGAACAAACGGGGAGCCTGGAGTCACGGCCACGGCCACGCATGCGATCACTAACACCGTCACTCACCGCTTTGCAAGTGGCTGGTGCAGCCCCTAACACGGCATGAGCCACCCCAGTGCCACCAGTCTGTGCTGGCAGTCCCGCAGGATGCACCACGTGCTGCCACCACAGTCTGAAGCTGAGTCCTGGCACTCAGGGCAGGGTTTGGCCACCCACCCTCCCAGGGACCGCTGGTCTCCCCGCTCGGCAGGGAGCTGGCAGAGATTAACTGGTGACACTTAAATGTGCTGTGGCACCTGGGGAGTGACCTCATGAGGACAGAGCCCTGTGGGAGCAGGGATGGGACTCTGTACCAGTTCACTCACCGACTGCACATGAGGAGAGGGCTGGGGCCAGGTGGGCACATCACCTACCTCTCCCACCTTTGGGGTTTGCCATAACCGGGGTGCATCTCTGTGCTTCCTCCTGCGGTTTGGGCTGATGGGAAGCCTGGAACACACGTCCTTGTCCCTGCCATGGGCTGCAGATTGGGGCTGGCGTGGAGTGATGGTCCCAGTGGGTTTTCCAGCTGTGAGGCTTCACGGTGGGCTGAAACATGCTCCTCTTGTTTGTCTGACCCTCAGGTCAAGGACGAGGACAAATCTTTAGCTGTGAAAAGACCCGTGAAGGAGGACGGGCCTGTAAGTGTCACAGGGCACGGGCAGGGTGGAACCACGTCGGGGATGAGGCTCACCCTTAGTGAGAACAGACCCCATGCCAGGCCTTGGGGACACCATGGAGGGTCATGGGCTCAGTGATGCCCTGAGCACTGAGTTCTACCCCTGTGTTGACAGCCTGAGGGTTGATGGGTCCCTGTGTGTGGGGCAGGGAGGTCACTACTGTTGCCTGCCCTGGTGTTGGGTGAGGGGCTGTAGGTTGTCTGGAGAAGGGGACTGGGAGCTGTGTCCCTCAGTGCTGGGGTCTGGCCAGGAGTTGTGCTCCATGGCAGGGCACAGAGCCCAGGGCACCCCCTGTCCCAAGCAGCGAGTCCGTGGCTGGCCCTCCACTCACACCAGTGTCATTGTGGCTGCAGTCTGAGAGCCCGAAGGACGTGGCATCTGCACCCCCAAAACCCGAATCTCCGAAACCTGAACCCCCGAAATCCGAGCCCCCAAAACCTGAGCCTGCAAAGAGCCCTGAGCCAGCCCCTGGGCGAGGGAAGAGCCCCGAGGCGGTGCTGAACGGGACGGCAGTGAACGGGCTGGAGGGCGCGGCTGCCGAGGCGCAGGAGGACGATGGGCAGGGGCTGTCCCGCCGCAGGGTGGTCCGCGTGGTGCGCAAGGTGGTGCGCAAAGTCCTGCCGGGGGAGGACGCTGGCAGCGCCAAGGAGCCAGGGCAAGATGCTAAGTCTCCCGAGCCCGTGCCACCCCCAAGGAAGGAGGAGACGGGCCGTGCCGGTGTCCCAGCCCCCCCAGCTGCACCGCCTCTCCCCGCCGTGGTGCCGGCAGCCCCCACCAAACCAGAACCCAAGGATGAGATCTCAGCAGGGCTCAGAACCCTCATGGCAAAGGGCAAAACCAAGGAGCACCGGCCACGGCTCCGGCCGGGGGACAGGCAGGAGAAGTCCCCCCAGCTGGCTGGTGGGGACACGAAGGTGTCCCCGTCCCCGGGCACCGAAGCCAAGGCAGAGCCGCTGGTGCAGCCTTCGGGAGGGAAAGCGGAGCCGCCAAAGGCATCTGCTCTGAAACCCACGGCCCTGGAGAGGCACAAGGTACCCGTGTGTGCACGGCGGGGGATGCTCTAACCCGGCAGCGGGTTGTGCCCCCGACTCAGCATGGTGTGAGCTCACCTGCATGGTTTGCAGTGGTTTTGGGGTGAGGGGTGTGGGTGGGGGTCACTGTTTTTGGGAAGCTGTGTGTGCTGTGGCAACCCCATCACGCCTGGCCCTTGTCTCCCCTCCATTTCCTATGGAGAAGAAGCAGCAGACCGGTGAGAAGCGGCCGAGCCCTGTGAAAACTGCCCCGACACCTCCCCAGCAGGTGTGTAGGAGTGGGGACCCAGGTCCCTGGGCACCGTGGGTACCCACTGGTACCCCTGCTGTGCCAGTGTCAGCGCCTTCACCCCAGTACCCGCCTTGAGCACTGCTGGGCAGCACGGCTGGGAAAGCCTTTGCAATGATGGTGCTGGTGCCCATGTGCCAGGGCTGCAGGGGCTGTGGGGCAGCCAGCCCGGGGCTAATGGTGCTCTGCCTCCAGGCTGCCCCTGGCCCTGCATCCCTGCTGAGCCCATCTGAGGAAGCGCAGCTCCGGCTGGAGAGGATCTTCACTACTTCTGTAATTCCAGGGGTGTTGGTGCTTGTGTATTGCCTTCCCAGAGATGGGAGGATGGGCAGTGTGTGGCTGCCCTGGCCGTGCTGTGTGCTCTGCACATGGTGACTGTACCCCTGTACCTGGCTGCCAACCCCATGGTCCTTCTCTGGGTGGCAGTAGGGGATGAATGACCAGGGCTGTTGGTGGGTTTGGGAGTAACTGCCTGCACCAGTGTGGGCTGGGGAACTGCTGGCATCCCTGTGGGAGCCCAGATACACTGTGGTGGCTGTCTGGATGATGTCCTGGTAGTGCCATGTGAACTCTGGCCATGCTGGGGCCCTGTGGCCTGTCAGGGTGCTGCTTCTTCTCTTTGCCTCTCACCCCCTCTCTTCTTTCTCTCCTGCTTCCTTGCTGGCGTTAGTCGGACCCTGCTGCCTCCGCCTCAGCACCCAGCCAGGTACTGTACCCCCGTCCTCAGGACCCCTCTGCCTCCACCAGCGACCCCCCGCCATCCTCTGTGTGCCGCTGGGCCGGTGTCTGCGCCCGTGCCTCGTGCTGGAGCGTAAGGCTTTCCCTTCCCACCCTGCTCCGTGGGCTGCCACGGTGCCCACGGGGCTGGAGGGGGCCGGGGCTGGGTGTCTGTGCCCAGCAGGGCTGTGCCAGGAAGCTGGGCATCCCGGGAGGGTGTTCTCGGTGAAGGTGGCACAGCTGGGGCGGGCAGGGGTGCAGAGCAGCATGAGAAGGGGCAGAGCACTGGACGCATGGCTCGTGCCAAAGCAGCCGTGGCATGCAGTGCTGGCAGAGCTCAGGGTGGGTCAGCACAGTGACCCCCAGCCCAAGGGTTTGGCAGCATGGCCTCATGGCCGGCATCCTCCTGGTTCTATGAGCATCCTGCACAGTGCTGGACGTGCCACCCCACTGCCCACAGCAGTGGTCGTGGCACCGGGAGCGCTCACAGGGTGTGGCACAGCGGTGCTTTGCCCCGGCTCGCTCCCCTCGCCGCTTTCCGTGCTGGCTGCGGGGCAGGGCTGAGCCCTGCTTGCCTTCAGCCCCATCTCTCGGCCTTGCCAGGGTCCCGTGGATGATGCGCCGGCGGCTCCCCTTGGTCCCGCCCTTGCTGCAGCTCAGGTTTGGCTTTGGGGCTCGCCCCGCTCTCTGGTGCTGGGGACATCCCCCTGTGCCGGCTGTGCCAGCCCGGCATCCCCCGTGCCATGTCCTGTGCCCCTCCACGATGGGCACAGAGCCCAGGGCATGTGTCCTACAGCGTGTCCCCTGTCTCACAGCATGCCTGGGGTCCCTGCATCCCAGCACGTGGCTGGCATGGGTGCCTTCTCTCAGGGCTGGGGTTTGGGAGCTCAGCCCCTCGAGGCTTTGCCCGAGGTGGTTGGGGTGAATGTGCCTGTGGGTCACTGTGGCTTTATGTCTGCCCTGAGCTGTGGCAGGGCCCTGGTGGTCTCTGCAGTTTCCGAGCCCACTGGGGACCCTGGAGACAGTGGGCAAATAGGAACAGGTGCTGGGAACACTTGTGCCTTGTGGAGGGTGGCCATGGCCGGCCAGCTCGTGGCCCCGTGGCCAGTCAGTCCTGCTCCCTCCAGCCCCGGGGATGTGGGGAGGGGGCAAGACAGGGTGGGGGACAGGTGACCACAACCACCCCACATCCTGCTGTCCCACAGGCCAAGACAGAGGAGCAGATAGCAGCCGAGGAGGCCTGGTATGAGACCGAGAAGGTGTGGCTGGTGCACAGGGATGGCTTCTCCTTGGGTGAGTCAGGGGCGCCGCTGGGACAAGGGCCACCCCCTCGCTCCGTCCTTCCCGGGGCACAGTGACCTCCCCTGGCACTGCTGTGGTGTCCCCAGGGTCTGCTGGCACAGCCCACTGAGTGCCCTGTGCCCCTTGCAGGCAGCCAGCTGCGGCTGGAGGCAGGCAGCCCCCTGCCCGAGGGCAAGGTGAAGGTGAAACTGGACCACGATGGAGCCGTCCTGGAGGTGGAGGAGGATGATGTGGAGAAGGTAGGGCTGCGGGGTGGGGGGTCGGTGGGGCAGACCCCTGTTCCCAGCCTGACGCCTCCCTTGACCTCGCTGCCAGGCAAACCCCCCATCGTGTGACCGTGTGGAGGACCTCGCCAGCCTCCTCTACCTCAACGAGTCCAGTGTGCTGCACACGCTGCGGCAGCGCTACGGTGGCAACCTCCTGCACACCTACGCCGGGCCCACCATGGTCATCATCAACCCGCTGAGCTCCCCCTCCATGTACTCCGAGAAGGTGACCCTGCTGGGGGTGGCACGACGGGCGGGTGGGAGCCGTGGCACCGCAGAGTTGGAGCTGTGGCAGCGGCAGGGGGCTGACCCTGTCCCACTCACCCTCCCCGTCCCCCCAGGTCATGCACATGTTCAAGGGGTGCCGCAGGGAGGACACGTCCCCGCACATCTACGCGGTGGCGCAGGCGGCGTACCGCAGCATGCTGATGAGCCGCCAGGACCAGGCTGTCGTGCTGCTGGGCGCCAGCGGCAGCGGCAAGACCACCAACTGCCAGCACCTGGTGCAGTACCTCGCCACCATCGCCGGCAGCACCGGCAAGGTCTTCTCCGGTGAGTCCCTGGCGGGGTGCGGGACCCCCGTGTGCCACCCGCACACGCCCCTCGCTTTGCAGTCACAGCGCCCCAGCAGCGGCTGGACACGCACCACACGGGCTGTTGCTGTCTCACGCCGGTGCCTTTGCCGCGCTCTCGAGGGCTGCCGTGGCGCAGAGCATGGCACGGGAGCGGCAGCTCCTGCCCGGCTGGCAGTGCCGGCTCCAGCTGCCCGCCCGCACGGCCCCTGCACCCCACTGCCCCGCTTCTCTCCCTGCAGCCGAGAAGTGGCAGGCTCTCTACACCATCCTGGAGGCTTTTGGCAATAGCAGCACTGGCATGAACAGCAATGCCACCCGCTTCTCTCAGATCATCTCTCTGGACTTCGACCAGGCTGGACAGGTGGCATCTGCCTCCATACAGGTGAGGGGGCCAGGGTGGCCCTCCTCAGCATGGGAGCCGGTCCATCCTCACCAGTGTGGCTTCCCTCAGTGTGGGGGCCAGTCCATCCTCACTGGGATGTTGCCCAAAGAAGCTGTGGCTGCCCCATTCCTGGAGGTGTTGCAGGCCAGGTTGGATGGAGCTTGGAGAAACCTGGTCTAGTGGAAGGTGTTTCTGCCCATCACAGGAGCTTGGAACTTGTTGAACTTAAAGGCGCCTTCCAACCCAAACCCTCCCATGACTCTGTGATTCTCCTGATGTTTCCTATGCGACAAGCTCTGCTGCAGGCCCCCACCAGCTGCCCAGCCATGCTCACAGAACTCAGCAGCCTGGCATCCTTCTCTTGTCCTTGATCACACACAGATCAGATGGGCTCCCTGTCCCTGCTGAGTTAGTCCCGTAACTGGAGTGGGGTGCTCTCCACGTGCCTCTCTGGTGTGATAACAGCAGAGCCCTTAAAGTCCAGGAAAGCTGGTCCATGCAGCCGTAGTAGTGTTCACCCAGAGAGCAGATGCTGTGAGCTGTGTGATTGATGTTTGCATTCACCCAAGTGCCCTGTCGTGGGAGGGAGACCCTCCTATCTGTGAGGACCGTGGGCAGGCAGCAAGGATGAGGCTGGGGTGGGCTGGAGGGTCTCAGTGGGAGCGGGGTACCTGGGGACAGTTCCCAACTCTCTCCCCTCTGCCAGACACTGCTGCTGGAGAAGCTGCGTGTGGCCAGGCGCCCGGCCAAGGAGACCACCTTCAATGTCTTCTACTACCTGCTGGCCTGCTCTGACAGCACCCTGCGGTGAGCTGGGGGGCGAGGGCATAGCCCCAGCCCGAGGGGGTCTCTGGGGTCTCCCACACAGGGCAAATTGTGGTGTTTATCCCCACAGGACTGAGCTTCACTTCAACCACCTCGCAGAGAACAACGTCTTTGGCATTGTGCCTCCCTCCAAGGTCACTGCTGTGGGAGGCTGTGGGGAGGGACAGAGCTCCCTGTCCTGTTTGAGTGCAGGAGGAGGCAGAGCTGGGCTCTGATGGCTCCCACTGTTTTCCACAGCCAGAGGAAAAGCAGAAGGCGACTCAGCAGTTCAGCAAGCTCCTGGCAGCCATGAAGGTGATGGGCATCTCGGGTGAGGAGCAGAAAGCCTTCTGGCTCATCCTGGGGGCCATTTACCACCTGGGAGCTGCTGGGGCCACCAAAGGTAATGAGCTGCTCCAGGCTGGGAGCCATTTACAAGTGGAGCTTTGGGACTGAGGAATGCAAGGGGTTCCAGAGCCATTGCTGGCACTTGAGCACCTTGCAAACATCCTCCCCTGGGGGTGTGTGGGAGGCTCTGTCAGCTGAGGGACAGTACCCTACCACCCTGGGTGTTCAGGGACACCCAGCTCTGTCCCCATGGTGGGGGTGGTCCTCTTAACTGGTGGGAGTTGAACATCCCCAGTCCCTGGGGTGGCTCCTGCCAATGGGCAGGAGAGGGGGCCTGGCTGGGGGTGAGGGCATCGGGGGGTGCACGTGTCCCCCATTCCTGGTGTAACACCTCTCCCTCCATCCTCCTCGCAGAGCCGCTGCCAGACGGAGCTGGTAATGGGGGTGGGGGGGCTCTGCTCTGGGGGGTGCCACGCAGTGCTGGTTTTGGGGCTGAAATAGGGGCTTGGGATGCTGCTGGTGTGCTGGGACCAACCCTGACCCCTGGCTGGGTCCTGGCAACCCCCAATTTGCCTGCAGCCTGTGAGGACCCCCAGCCTGGTCCTGTCAGCACATTGGTGGTGTGGGGCAGAGCTGCCCTGGCATCCAGAGCGCACCGTGGGTGCTGCTCTGGCTCCAACAGCACCAGCTTTGCTCTCCATCCCTGAGGATGGTGAATTAGGCTTTGGGGGTGCTCTTCTCCCCCGTCGCTTCCTTTTGCTCCCCATGGTGCTGGAAACCCCCATGGTGCTGCACGCTGGCAGGAGGGCTGGGGCATGGCACCCCCAAAATGGGCATCTGGAGCTGCCGGCTGCACCCAGAAAATTTGCAGCTCTAGGGAAAAGATGAATTGGGGATGAGGAGGGAGAGACTGGAGTGGTCTTAATCTGCATGGGTTACTCTTGGGGTCCAGTGCTGACTCATGGGATGCCCTTGAGGTGCAGTGTTGGCCCATGGGGTGCTCTTGGGGCGCAGTGGGGTGCAGTGCTAGCCCATGGTGTGCACTCGGGGTGCAGTGCCGGCCCATGGGGTGCTTTCAGGGCACTAGAGGGCAGCAGGGCCCTGCTGCAGCCACCGCAGTGAGTTGCTCGGGCAGCTCTGGAGTCTCTTTAAAGCGAGAGCCTTCTGGAAGGGAGCCCCAAATCCTGCTGGGGGGGAGCATTGCCACGGCCTGCTCAGAGGAGCATCCCAGCCCCAGCTCTGTGCTGCTGCTGAAGCCTCCCCTGCACCTCGTGGACACTGGAGGTGCTCAGAGCCAGCTCTCGACACTTGCACCGAGCTGGATCTGACAGGTGCTCTCCGTGCTCTGGGACAGAGCCGAGCTGCTCCCCCCCAGTGTCCACAGCGCAGGGGGGCTCACAGGGGAAAGACCACCACAGTGGGTCGCGGCGGTGCCTGGGGAGGGGGCAGGCTCGGCATGTGCGTGGCGTGGCGGCGTGTTTGGGCAGGAGGGCTCCGGTGCCGCGTGTCCCCCGTGCCCCCGCGTGTCCCCCGTGCCGTCCCACGCTGTTGTTTCTAACCCCTGTCTCTGTTCGCATGGTGCATGCTGCCCTTTGCAATGCAGACGCCGACGAAGGTAAAGTCTTCTTCTCCACCCCTCCCCACGTGCCACTGCCATCCTGCTGTCACGTCCCCGCGTGTCACCATTAACCTGCTCCCACCTCCCCCAGCATCCGTGTCTTTGTCTGTATGCCATGGTCTGTCCTGCTGCGTTGCAGCTGGGCTGCTCGGTGTGTCACCAAGCAGGGACCTGTCCCCTCGTGTGGGGTGGCTCAGAGCCCAAAGGTCCCAAGGTAGTGGTGGGCAAGGGGACCCTCACCTCCACACACCATAATGTGGCTCTGGGCTCAGCCCTTAAATGGCACGGAGCCATTCACCCCCCATCTCCTCTAGACCCCGTACATGTCTGTCTCCTCACACCTCACAACATGCTTCCTGGCCATGTGCTCCCACTGTGCCCAGCATCCCCAACCTACTCTGGGGGTCCCTGAGACCATCCCAGGCCTGTCTGAAAATGCTCCCCACTTTTGGGGATGCCCTGCCTATCTCTGAAGCCCCCTTCTCCACCCTCCAGCTGGGAGGAAGCAGTTTGCACGACACGAGTGGGCTCAGAAAGCCGCATACCTGCTGGGCTGCAGCCTGGAGGAGCTCTCCTCTGCCATCTTCAAGCACCCGCCCAAGGGCACCCTGCAGCACTCCACCTCCTTTCGGCAGGGCCCCGACGAGTCTCCCCTGGGGGATGGTGGAACAGGTAGGGTGATGCATGATGCGTGGGGGGACAGCTGATGAGCCCCGGGGGTCAATGAACTGGGACACTCAGGGTTGCCTTGGCCAGGTCCCAAACTGACAGCGCTGGAGTGCCTGGAGGGCATGGCAGCTGGTTTGTACTCCGAGCTCTTCACCCTCCTTATCTCCCTCCTCAACAGGTATGTGCTGGGAGGGCTGGGGGGCGAGCTGGGGTGTGCCTGGCAGCACCTCCTCACCCTGCTGTGTGCCTTTGTGTCCCCTCCAGGGCACTGAAGTCGAGCCAGCACTCGGTGTGCTCAGTGACAGTGGTGGACACCCCCGGGGCACAGAACCCTGAGCTGGCGGGGCAGAGCCGGGGGGCCACCTTCGAGGAGCTCTGCCACAACTATGCCCAGGAGCGCCTGCAGCTCCTCTTCCACCAGCGCACCTTTGCCCGTGAGCTGGAGCGATACAAGGAGGTACTGGGCACACCCAGGGCTGCCCCTGCCTCCTCCCCTCCTGCCCTCCCATCCCCACATGAGCGTCTCCTCTGCGTGCACCCCGATTTCTTTGGCTGTGGAGCACAGCACAGGACAGCAGGGCTGGCAGGTGATAGGGTGACTGTGAGTTCTGGTGGTGATGAGATCACTGCTGCTACTCCATCTCAGAACTGACAGCCCACGGGGAGCCTTCCATGTGTCCTGGTTCCCCCTTGGGACCCAGCATCACCCTAAACCTCATTGAGACCAGCACCCTGACCAGCTCTTGGTCCCTGTCACAGCCACTCTGTGGTGTGGGCACTCAGCTGCCTCTGTTTCCCCCCACCAGGAGAACATCGAGCTCACCCTGTCTGATGCTGAGCCCGGCTCCTCTGGCTCCGTAGCTGCTGTAGACCAGTCCTCACACCAGGCACTGGTAAGTACCTGCTGCTGCACTTCCAACCACAGCACAGCACTGGATGAGTGACTTTTTGCTACTTAGGTGGTAGTGAGGGGAGGAAAAGGCTGTCCTGAATGCCTGGCTGTGAGAGCATGGGTGTGAGTATGTGTGCAGCCCACATCCTTGGTGCAGCCCCAGTGTGGTTTTCTCCCTGCTTGCCCTGGGAGCTGCCTGGGCAGCAGGCAGGGGACCTGGAGACCTTGGGGTGCTCCAGTCCTTGAGGTGCTTTAGTCTCTGGGATGCTCTGGTCCCCAGGGTGTTCAGATCTCCAAGGTAAACAGGTTCCCAAGGTTCTCTAATCCCTGGGGTCCTTCAGTCCCTGCTGGAGGTGGCTGGAGAGACATGGGGGGCTGGTGGCAGCACCCCTATGCTGAGTTTCACCCACAAGTGCCTGAGCACTGCATTTACCAGCGAGATGTGCTGCTGGAGTGTCCCATATGGACTCCTTCCCTGCTGGGGCTCCATTAAGCAGGAGCCCTGTTGCATGTGTGAGATGGCATGCTCTCCGAGTGCCCTGGGTCCCCTGTGTGTCACCCCATGTCCCTGCTCCTGGGGACAGTGGCATGCCAGACCCTCTGCCAGCGTGGTGTCCCTGCAGGTCCGGTCCCTGGCCCGCACAGATGAGGCACGGGGGCTGCTGTGGCTGCTGGAGGAGGAGGCCCTGCAGCCAGGTGGAAACGAGGACACCTTGTTGGAGCGACTCTTCTCCTACTATGGCCCCCAGGAAGGGGGTAAGAAAGGTATGAGGGGAGCCTGGCACTGTGGGGAGTTGTCTGGGTCTACCATACCAGGAGCAACCTGTCTAGTAGAAGGTGTCCCTGCCCATGGAGACAGAGTTGGAACTTGATGATCTTTAAGATCCTTCCCAACCCCAAACATGTACCGTTCTGTGACATGTGCCAGTGAAACGCCAGTCCCTGGGGCTGCCCCCAGCAGTTCTGTGTCTCCCCACAGGGCACAGCCCACTGCTCCCCAGTGACAAGCCCCGACACTTCCTCCTGGGCCACAGCTCAGGGACCAACTGGGTGGAGTACGATGCCACCGGATGGCTCAACTACGTCAAGCACAACCCAGCCTCCCAAAATGCCTCTGTCCTGCTGCAGGAGTCCCAGAAGTGAGTGGGGTCCTGGGTTGGGGAGCACGGTGAGGGGCGAGAGGTGTTGCTGGTGGGTGACGTTCCCCTCGTGCCCCGCAGGAAGGTGATCAGCAGCCTCTTTGCCGGCCGTGGTGGGTCGGCGCTGGTGCTGTCGGGCTCGGTGGCGGGGCTGGAGGGGGGCTCCCAGCTGGCCCTGCGCAGGGCCACCAGCATGCGCAAGACCTTCACCACCGGCGTGGCCGCCGTCAAGAAGAAATCCCTCTGCATCCAGATCAAGCTGCAAGTGGTGAGTGAGAGCGTGCCGAGGGGGCTCGCCGCGTCCGGCTGGGGCACCGCAGCGCCCCGCCGCTCACCCCGCTCTGCCCTGCCCGCAGGATGCCCTCATCGACAGCATCAAGAAGTCCAAGCTCCACTTCGTGCACTGCTTCCTGCCCAAGGCGGTGACGGGCGGCGGGGACGCGGCGGCTCTGCCGTGCCGGCGGGTGAGCGGCAGCGAGCTGGAGCTGCCTGCGGAGCACTGCGAGGCGGGGCTCATGCAGCTCGACGTGCCGCTCCTGCGCGCACAGCTCCGCGGCTCCCGCCTGCTCGACGCCCTCCGCATGTACCGCCAAGGTGAGCCGTGGCACCGGCGCCAGGGCATGGATTCCACGGGGGTCGTGGCTACCGTGGAGGTCCTGGCTGTGTTTGCTCGCTGTGGAGCCAAAGACCCTCAGAATTCCGTTCAGCAGGTGCCTTTACTCTGAGCCCCACAGCCTCCAGTCATCTCCCCAGGGCGGTGCTGTCCCCGTGCCCCCTCCCCTGTGGGGCTGTTATCTGTGCTGGGGACAGGCATGGCCTTAATTGGGTGTCTCTGCTGGTGCCGCTGGCTCCTGGCAGAAATCCCACTGGCATCCAGCCCCTGTCCCACTGGAACAAGGGCCTCTGGGTCGTGCTCAGCAAAGCTTTTATCGATATGCATGGCTGGCCGCCTGGCCGAGGGTTTATTGCTTAGAGGCTGGACCTTGCCTGCCACGATTGGAAATCGATGCCACCCACACACCTTCTGGATCAATGGCCATGGCCAGCTGGCCATGCCGGGGTCAGTGTCCCCATCGATACCTCGTCATTAATTAAGATGTGAAGGCTCAGTGCTGGAGCCTGATGCAGGAGTTGGCTGCAGCTCAGAAAGAAGTCAGAGCAGGACTTGCACAGGCAACACATGTGTCCTTGCTCTTCCCCCAAGATAGGATCTGGCCACTTTCTCCCTCGATCCCTGCCAAAATTGCTGGAGGACCTAGCCAAGGAAAACTTCTTGAGGAGGCTCAGGGTATTCCAGCTCTCGCCCCTTGGGGAGTTGTGCCATGTGAGGTGACCACATCGGCTCTTCCAGAAGTTGGACCTCAGCATGTCAGGGCACACAGGGCTGTCCCCAGCATACTCTGGCATCCTGGCTGTCCCCACTGCCCCACTCTCCTTTGCTCCCCCAGGTTACCCTGACCACATGGTGTTTGCGGAGTTCAGGCGGCGCTTCGATGTCCTGGTCCCACACCTGACCAAGAAACACGGGCGCAACTACATCGTGGTGGATGAGAAGAGGGTACATGTCCTGTGCCAGGGCCGGTGCTGTGGTCCAAAGTCCCCTGCACCCCAGGGTGCCACCAGCTCAGTCCTGACACTTCTCCCCCACCACAGGCAGTGGAGGAACTGCTGGAGTCGCTGGACCTGGAGAAGAGCAGCTACCACATGGGCTTGAGTCGGGTATGGTGCCCGACACTGGGTGTGGGTGCGGGCAGGGCTGTGTGTCATGGCTCAGCATGGCACAGTGGGACAGCACAAGGGCATCACTGTTTGCTCCCACCCACGGCATTCCTCGTGCCTGGAGAATAAAACCCCACAGTGGGACAGGACCAGTGGCTGGGACAGGAGGGGAAAGCTGCATCCCCACCAGTTGGAGGGTGGCACGGCGTGGCTGGAGGGATGCTGGCACCCATCACCATCCTGCCCCGCTCCCCTCTCACAGGTGTTTTTCCGGGCTGGATCACTGGCCAAGCTGGAGGAGCAGCGGGACACACAGACCAGCAGGAACATCACCCTCTTCCAGGCAGCGTGCAGGGGCTTCCTGGCACGGCAGCACTTCAAGAAGAGAAAGGTTCGTCCCAGCCACTCTCCCCTCCCCGCTCTGCTGCACAATTTCGCCTAAAATGGGCAGCGCAGTCTTTCTGCGCCTCCTGGGCCAGCACCTCCTCCTCCCGCCTCCCCCGGAGCTGTGGGGGGCCAGGGGGAACCGGGGGGCCAGGGGGAGCCGGCAGGGAGGCTGCTGGGCATCGCCACAGCAGGATGAATTGACGCATCAGCTCCTACTTTTATCATTAAAGAAGGCGTAAAACAGGCGTCTCCGCAGCGCCTCAGATAGCTGGTGCAATTAGCCCAAATGCTAACAAAGGGGAGCATGCTGTGGTGCTGGGGGTGGTGCTGAGCACCCATCCACCCTGCTTTGCCCCGCTGGCAGCAGCCCCGTGCTCACCACATAACCCTGTGCTGACCCCGTGCCCTGCACAGATCCAAGATTTGGCCATCCGGTGTGTGCAGAAGAACATCAAGAAGAACAAGGGGGTGAAGGATTGGCCGTGGTGGAAGCTCTTCACCACCGTGCGGCCCCTCATCGAGGTGCAGCTCACCGAGGACCAGATCCGTGGCAAAGACGTGGGTATCTGCGCTGGGGGATGTTGGACGGAGCAGGGAGGGCTTGGGGGAGTGTTGGTCCCGGGCCCCGCAGTGGGGTGGGATGCAGGAGCTAACAGTGGAGTGGAATGCAGAATCCTGTGGCAGGGTGGGATGCAGCATCTCGCAGTGAGGTGGGGTGCAGGATCCCGTGGTGGACTGGGATACAGGATCCCACAGCGGGGTGGGATGCGAGAGCCCGTAATGGGGAGAGATGCAGGACCGCGTCTGCCCGCGCCCCGTTAGCGCGCCAGGCTCGAATTGCTCCCTAATTTGCGAATCAGCATGTCATTAGCATCCCGAGAGCCGGCTGTTGCATGAGGCCAATTACAAGCGTGGAGAATGGAAATGAAACCGTGTGCCGAGAGGCATATGCGGGGGCTCCGCTCGCGCTGGCAACCAGACACTGGTGCACCCGCCGAGCCCGCCCGGCACGGAGCCACTGCCTGGCTCAGCTTTCACCACGACCCGCCGAGGACGGGTGCCTGGGTGGGAGCACCCGGGCCCCCCCCGCCACCCCCAGCCTGTGCTGGGACCGGAGAAGGGGAGGAAGATGCTGGCAGTGGGACACGCCTCCCCAGAGCTGGCTGGTGGGCCCCCTCCCTCCCCACCTGGGCTGGGTGCACCCAAACCCTTCAGTGAGCTGCCGATGGGTGGGTTTGCTCCCACTCCCTCTCCCAGGGAATGCAGGGACCCCTCTCCAGCTTTTCTGGGACTGCTTGGTGTTTTGACACCATTTATGGGGTTGGAGTCAGCACAGCGGAGGAGCGGGTTGGGGAAAGTCCCTGCCCAGCCCTTGGCAGGGGAGAGGGCCCTGGGGAGCCCCCACCCTGCCCATCCTGCACGGGGGGTGCTGGGGGGGCGGAGAGCTGCCAGGCTCCTGCCTGCCAACCTCCTCCCTGCGCCTGCTCCCTCCCTCACCGCCCGCTCTGTTGCAGGAAGAGATCCAGCAGCTGAAGAGCAAACTCGAGAAGGTGGAGAAGGAGCGAAACGAGCTGAGGCTCAACAGCGACCGCCTGGAGAGCAGGGTAGGTCTTTGCCTCTCCCAGAATGGTGTAGGGTGCTGTTCTGGCCTGCCCCAGCCCACAGTCCTGTTTTCTCTGCTGCCCCCAGATCACAGAGCTGACCTCGGAGCTGACGGACGAGCGCAACACCGGCGAGTCGGCCTCGCAGCTGCTGGACGCTGAGACAGCCGAGAGGCTGCGGGCTGAGAAGGAGATGAAGGACCTGCAGGTAAATGCACCTCTCCTCGGCCTCACAGCCTTTCCCGTCCCCTTCCCTGGTGCTCACCATGGCCATGTCCCCTCGCAGGCAAAGTATGATGCCCTGAAGAAGCAGATGGAGTCGATGGAGATGGAGGTGATGGAGGCTCGGCTCATCCGGGCGGCCGAGCTCAATGGGGACCTTGATGATGATGATTCAGGTGCTGTCCTGCCCCCGGTGCTGGCTGCTGGCACACTCTGAGTGTCGCCCTCTCCACGATGGCCCCATGCCACTCCAGCAGCCCCTTGGTGACCCCAATTCCCTGCACAGGCGGTGAATGGAGGCTGAAATATGAGCGGGCAGTGCGGGAGATCGACTTCACCAAGAAACGGCTGCAGCAGGAGCTGGAGGACAAGCTGGAGGTGGAGCAGCAGGGCAAGAGGCAGCTGGAGCGGAAGGTGAGTGAGGCTCAGCCCTGGGACCCCCAGTCCCCTCAGCATGAAATGGGCTGCTCGGAGCTGAGGGAGCCCGTGGCCAGGACAGCAGGGATGTGGTGGGATCCCGGAGCCCTCCCCACCCTGCCCTCTCCTGCCCACAGCTGGCGGACCTGCAGGCAGACAGCGAGGAGAGCCAGCGGGCGCTGCAGCAGCTGAAGAAGAAGTGCCAGCGCCTGGCTGCCGAGCTGCAGGACACCAAGCTGCACCTCGAGGGGCAGCAGGGACGCAACCATGACCTGGAGAAGAAGCAGCGGAGGTGGGGACTGCATGCTGGCAGCAGAGGGTCATGGGGGACGTGGCATCCTCGCCTCACAGCGAGCCTCTGCCCAAGTGGCATTACCATTTTAGCAGGGACTTGGGCACTTCACCAGCACCTACTTGGCTGGGGTGTCTCCAGCGGGATGGAACTACCCGGGTTGGATGTGTTAGTTGTGAGGGGGACCTCATGCCCTTTTAGGGGACCTGGGGCTGTGTGATCCCCCCCATGTGGGGTCCTGCCCCATGGTGGAGGCTGCTGGTGCCTGCATCTCTGCTCGGTGTGCACTGCTCCTGCTCCCAGCCCAAAGTTTGCTAACGTTATTAAGCAGCAGGGACGCTTTCATCTCATTATGGTAATGATCACACACACAAATACAGCGAGAGAATCCAATCTAATTAATTTCAATTTCCGCGGATTGGAGTCTGTGCTAATGCAGCTGTTTATTACCCAGTACGAGGGAAAACGGGGATTAGCTGCCGAGGTGTTTAACGCAGGTCACAAACTCAAGTGTAGGGTTGTTTTCCAAGCCCCAAAGGCAGTGATTTCTGAGCAAACCCGGCTGATCCCATCCCAGGGGCACTGAGAGAGCTGCCACGGTGGTTCCTGGTTACAGACTGTGCTGAGCACTCCCCCACCAGGGATTTGTGTACCCTCCAGGGGGTTTGTGTCCCACCCAGGGGTGGGACTGGTGCCATCTCAGGTGGGGCCACAGCACTGAGAGGTAGCTAGGAGATGTGAGCTGCCACACGAGCCTGTCTCTCCTGGAGAACCCCCAGTGTCCTGAAGCCCCTCTGAGTCCTGCTTGGAGGGTCTGGTGTCCCTGACTGCCTCGGTCTAGTCAAGCCCCTTCCAATAAGCGGCTATGGCCGGCCCTGCAGAGCAGCTGATGCTTCTGCTGGGGTCGGCACTGTGCTCTCCATTAGCCATTAGCATCGAGTGAAGGTGGTGGGAGGAGTTCCTCCCAGTGACTCCCTGCCACCGTGCTAGCAATTAAAGGCTCATCAACAGCCTGTTTCAAACAAGTACTCGGTGCCACTCGCCTGCTGCCCTGGGAAGGGGATGCTCAGCACGGCGTCCCTGGCACGGTGCTGAGGACTGGTGCCCGGGGTGCTGAGTGCTCGCCCTGCTCTCCCTGTGCAGGTTTGACAGCGAGCTCTCTCAGGCGCACGAGGAGGCGCAGCGGGAGCGGCTGCAGCGGGAGAAGCTGAGTCGGGAGAAGGATGTGCTGGTGGCTGAGGTCTTTGGCCTCAAGCAGTTGCTGGAGGTGAGTGGACCCCAGACCCGACCCCAGTCCCCCAATCACCAGGTGTCCTGGGCTCACGGTGACCCCCTCTCTCACAGGACAAGGACTCTGACATCGCAGGGCTGACGCAGAAGGTAGAGTCGCTGGAGGCAGAGCTGCAGGACATCTCCTCCCAGGAGTCAAAGGATGAAGCCTCCCTGGCCAAGGTGAAGAAACAGCTGAGGGACCTGGAGGCGAAGGTCAAAGACCAGGAGGAGGAACTGGATGAGCAGGCTGGGACCATCCAGATGCTGGAGCAGGTACAGCGGGGAGGGGCGAGGTTTCTGGGTGGGGTGGTTTCATGCAGAGCTGTTATTACCTGGGCTGGGCTTGCCCGGGAAGAGGAGGCGGTCGCCCTCAGCCCGGCGTCGGGCCAGGCGTCGCAGCGGCCGACACGGCTCCCGGCCCTCCGTGCCATGGCCCAGCAGGTCACCATGGGGAGGGCGGCCCGGGCAGCCTTGGACCGGGGGGTTTTCTGTGTGAGTGGTGCCTGGAGAGTGGCATGGGGGGGTCCCCGTGTCCCCTTTGCTCTGACCACGTCCCCACCACTTGCAGGCGAAGCTGCGGCTGGAGATGGAGATGGAGCGTCTGCGGCAGACCCACGCCAAGGAGGTGGAGAGCCGTGACGAGGAGGTGGAGGAGATCCGGCAGTCGTGCCAGAAGAAGGTAGGGCTCAGCTGCAGCCCCTCTGCCCAAGAGGGCCTGGGATGCATCCCCGTGCCCCGACTGGGTGCCGGGAGCTGCCAGCTGGGCACTGTCACGCAGCTCCCGGCTCCCACTCAGCCGACCACAGCCCGGCTCCGCCAGCCCGGCAGGTCCGACCAGTCCTTCTGCCGCCCGGCCGGCGTGCACTGGGCTCTGCGCCTCTGGTTGCGCAAACACCCCTCTGGTGGGGTCACCCCGTGTCCCCAGTGCGTGGGGACTCATCAGGAGGGGCGTCGTGGCCCCTCCCCACCGCCCTGACCCCCTGTTCCCTGGCTGTCCCACAGCTGAAACAGATGGAGGTGCAGCTGGAGGAGGAATACGAGGACAAGCAGAAGGTGCTGAGAGAGAAACGGGAGCTGGAGAGCAAGTTATCTGCTGTCAGCGAGCAGGTGGGGTGAAGAGCAACTGGGCATATGCCTTGCTTTGGGGACCCCAGGGTGGCTGTGATGGGGTGGACACCCCTGTGACGGAGAGCTCTGGCATGGTCCTCCTTCCACAGGCCAACCAGCGGGACTTTGAGACAGAAAAGCGCCTGCGCCGGGACCTGAAGAGAACGAAGGCACTGCTGGCTGATGCTCAGATCATGCTGGACCACCTGAAGAACAACGCACCCAGCAAGAGGGAGATTACCCAGCTCAAGAACCAGGTGTGCATCTAGACCCCCCCAGAACCACAGCCTTTTTGGGACATGGGGTGTCCCTGTCCCCTGGCCAGATGCTGAGTTATATCCCTGCAGCTGGAGGAGTCAGAGTTCACCTGCGCAGCTGCTGTCAAGGCCCGCAAATCCATGGAGGTGGAGATTGAGGACCTCCATCTGCAGATTGATGACCTTGCCAAGGCCAAGGCAGCAGTGAGTGGTTTTGGGATTCAATGCAGTGTTGTGGGGTCATGCCCCACATGCACCCAGGGTGCCAGCAGGGTGACCTCACGCTGTTTGGGGTGGTTTTGGGGGGTGAGCGCCCCACTCCTGGGGCGCAGCAGGAGACAGGTGTTGCTCTCCACAGCTGGAGGAGCAGCTGAGTCGGCTGCAGCGGGAAAAGAACGAGGTGCAGAGTCGGCTGGAGGAGGACCAGGAGGACATGAATGAGCTGATGAAGAAGCACAAGGCGGCTGTAGCCCAGGTGAGGGGAAGCAGCAGCTGCAGCCACCCTCTTGGAGACAGTGCAGTGGGATCCCTACTGATGGCCCTGGTGTGTCCCACAGGCATCCCGGGACCTGGCACAGATGAATGACCTCCAGGCACAGCTAGAGGAGGTCAGCAAGGAGAAGCAGGAGCTGCAGGAGAAGGTGGGGAGCACCAACATCAGACAGGGAATGCACGCTGAGTGAAGCTGGGGGACTGGGGAGCTCCTGGAGACCTGGTGCCCACACCATGCACCATAGGGGTGCAGAGCAGTTCCATGGGAAGCTCGTTGTTGGGATGGGAGCAGCACGGCCAGCGGCTCTGCTCCAAGATGACAAGAGGCTGAGATTGTGCCCCCCTCACCTCCACAGCTGCAAGGGCTGCAGAGCCAGCTGGAGTTCCTGGAGCAATCCATGGTGGACAAGTCACTGGTGAGCCGGCAAGAGGCCAAGATCCGCGAGCTGGAGACCAGGCTGGAGTTCGAGCGGACGCAAGTCAAGCGCCTGGAGGTAGGCACGGGGCTCTCCCTCCATTCTGCCTGGGGCAGGGATGCAGCAGGATCGTGATGAAGCTGCCTGAGAGGCCTGCTGAGCACATCCCCTCCGCAGGATCCCCCACGCTGGGGCCCTCCCGCTCCGGCAGCCCTTCCCCGTCTCCGCAGGGAAGGCTCCCTGCAAGCACCGATAACAGTAATCCAGCGCCCAGCCCCGCAAAGTGCTGCTCTTTTCCTGCACCGACTTAGGGAAATTACAGACTCCCCGGCCCCGTGAACGCAGCCTGTTTTATATTCTGCCTCCACAGCGCTGCCGGGGAGCGCGCAGCTTAGCTCTCCTCTTCATATTTTCCAAGCTATTATTTCCTTCCCCGCTCTCTCTGCCGGGGCCATAAATATGCAGCGGCTGGCTCAGTGGCCAGGGGAGAACGGGAGCTATTTTTTTCCTTACGTTACATGTTTTAATTACTTCACACACACTTGCATCTATTTTTCCAATTCAAGAAAGCCCTTGCTGTTGTTCTACCCCTTCCCTGGCCCTGGGAGGGGGTGATTTCTCCTGCATCTCCCTGTGTAAAATCACAGAGATGGGGTCTGTCCTCTCATCAGCCCTTGGTGGGTGTCGGGCTGAGGGTGGCCCCGCAGGATGGGGGTCTGTGGGGGCTCCGGGGTGACCCCGCTGCCCTGCAGAGCCTGGCCACCCGGCTGAAGGAGAACATGGAGAAGCTGACAGAGGAGCGGGATCAACGCGCGGCCGCTGAGAACCGGGAGAAGGAGCAGAACAAGCGGCTGCAGCGACAGCTCCGGGATGTCAAGGAGGAGATGGGCGAGCTGGCCAAGAAGGAGGCGGAGGCCAGCCGCAAGAAGCATGAGCTGGTGAGGCTCCCGTGACAGGGCCAGGCGGGGGGCAAAGGGGTGTTCACTGAGGCACCCGGCTCATCCTGCTCCCTCCCTGCAGGAGATGGACCTGGAGAGCCTGGAAGCTGCCAACCAGAGCCTGCAGTCAGACCTGAAGCTGGCCTTCAAGCGCATCGGGGACCTGCAGGCAGCCATCGAGGATGAGATGGAGAGCGACAGCAATGAGGACCTTATCAACAGGTGAGAGCACCTGGGCCTGGCTCCCACGCAAAGCACGGCCCTGGGGGTCACTGCTTCCTCTTGCCACTTCAGAAATGCCACGGGGACCCCTCAGCTCTGCCTGGCCCTGGCAGGATGCTGTCCATCCATCCATCCATGCACTGTGCACCTGTGCATCCGTCCATGCACCTGTGTCTGTGCCAACTGTGCACCTGTGCACACAGGCATCAGTCCCTGCATCTGTGCATCCATCCCTCAGTCCACCCGCAGCCCCCATGAGCTTCACCTGCTTGTGGAGGTGCCTGAAATGCATCCAGAGCTGTGTCAGCTGGCTGGAAACAGCCCAGGGAGTCCCAGGAGCCAGGGCAGCGCAAGCTGGCAGGAGGTTTAGGATGCTGGGATCCAGCCCAGCCCAGGACAGAATTATAGAATCATACAATTGTTTAGGTTGGGAAAGACCTCTGAGATCATCGACTCCAGCCATTAACCCAGCACTGCCATATTAAGCACTGAATCATGTCCCCAGGTGCCAAATGCACATTTTTTTTGAACACTTCTGGTGATGGTGACTCTACCAATCCCTGGACAGCCTGTTCCAATGCCTGACCACCCTTTTGGTGAAGAAATCTTCCCTAGTATCCAATCTAAACCTCCCATGGCACAGCTTGAGGCCAAGTCCTCCTGTCCTATCACTTGTTCCTCGGGAGAAGAGATTGATCCCCACCTGGATTCAACCTCCTTTCAGAGAGCTGCAGAAAGCAAAACAGTTCTCCCTGAGCCTCCTTTTCTCCAAGCTAAGTCCCTCCAGCTCCCTCAGTCAGTCCTTATCAGACTTGTGCTCCAGACCCTTCCCCAGCTCCATTTTCTTTCTCTGAACATGCTCCAGCTACTGATGTGGAACGCTGGAATCCAACCTGGGTGCAACCTCACTCCAGAGTTGCAGGGCAGCTCCTCCTCCCTCCCCTGGCCCTCCCCCTCCATTTAATTTGTTCCCATCCATTCTCCACCCGCTTGGTATTTTTTTTTTAATTTTCATTTGATTTCTTTTCTGTTGTGTTTCTCCCCACTCCGACCCCCTCCAACCCCTCCCAGTTTGCAGGACATGGTGGCAAAGTATCAGAAAAGAAAGAATAAACTGTGAGGAGCATCTCTTTCCTTCCTCCCCTCCCCTAACCCCCACCTCACCCCCACGGGCCGGGGTCCTGCATGCCGCTGGCCCACCTCCGCATGCCCTAACATCCCCCACGGCACGGCACGGCACGGCACGGCACGGCACGGCACATAACTGCCTCCCACGCACGGGGGTGGGCTGAGCCCCCGGGAGGGGGTGGGAGATGATGTCCCTCCATGGCTGATGATGAGTGTCAGCACAGGGCAGCCATGGAGCCCCACTAATTAATATCCTCATCTGTGGTCGTTCCCATGACCCAGGTCCTGCTTAACTAACGGCATGTTTGCCTGGACATAAACCGCATTTGATGTGGAGTTGAATTCTGTTGGTTATAAAACCTTAACTGCCCCTGGAATTTGTTTTCAAGGCTCATTGGGGATTTTTTTGGTGTCGTTCTGTGGCTTTTTTGTTGTTTTTTTTTTCCAAAGCCCAGCGTTGCCTGGATGTATTGCAGTGGAGAGAGATGCACAGGATCATTGCTTTGAATTTAACCAGAAGGATTCATATACAGGGTCTATCCCTGCCTGTCCCTTGTGCTGTTTGCCATCACTCCCAAGCAGGGAATAAGCCCAAAACTGAGCAGATAAAAGGCCTTTTAAGATCCTGTGATATATCCCTTCCCTGGAGTAGCCCAGTGGAGCAGGGTGGGGAGAGGGGACCACACCACTTCGATTTCCGTATAGATCCCGCCGGTGCTGCCGTAACCCTAATGAAAGCAGTAAGCGGTGAGGTATTAAGGGAGATTTATTCAGGGATGCTTTTAACGTGGAGGAATGGATTTTGCAATGCAGACAGCACCTTCTTTCTAAAGGCAATCAATATGGTTACGAACAGCCGTTATAAATTAGATGGTTTAAGCCAGATAGGACTTTTTTTACGCGGGGACGTAAATCAGGGGCTCTCGGGCACGGCAGGGCTGTAAATCTGCCCTCTGTGCTCCTGCGCCCGCCGTGCCAGAGTCGTTTCTGTTCCGCCTGCTAAACTCCTGTTTACCTGGGGCCATCAGCATCGCTCTTCCTCGCTGTAATTCTGCACTCCACAGCAGCTATAAAATGAACCCACTTACTTCCTTCCAAGTCCTGGAGCTGGAAATCTCCTGTTTCTGGAGCTGTGCTCTGCCTGCTGCCCCAACTGTCTCCGGCCCTGGAGCCATGCAGTGGCAGGAAGGGTGTTGGGTAGAGGGTGCAGGAGCCCTTTGGGCAGGCAGGGAGGTGGTTTGGGGGATTGGTGGGTGCTTCAGGGAGTTCCTAAAATGCAGGCTGAGCTCTGTGCATGCCGGTTGTGCCCCAGAGATGAAACAGGATCATGGGATCGGGTTTCACCCATGCCAGGGTACACGGGCAGTGGGTGCTGGGGGAGCTATGGTACCTTCCAGTGTGCTTTCACCTCTCCAGCACCCAAAATCTCACTGCCCCATGCTCACCTCTTGCTTTCTTCCACCCTGACCGGCTCCTCCGGCAGTGATGGTGACTCAGATGTGGACTCGGAGCTGGAGGAGCGTGTCGATGGGGTGAAGTCTTGGCTCTCCAAGAACAAAGGCTCCTCCAAAGCACTCTCGGATGATGGCAGCCTGAAGGGCAGCAGGTGGGTGCAGGGCTGGGCGTGGGGCAGGCGGGCAGAGGATGGGCTGAGCTGTGTCCAAGCATGGCTGGGGTGGGTGGGCACATGTGGGATGTGGCACTCAGTGCCGTGTCCCTGCCTGGTGCTTGTGTGGTTGGCCAGGGAAGGGTTAATGCTGGTGAGTGGCTTGGTCCCTATTGGGGACACATATCCCTCCATGCAAGGGGACCTTCCTGGTCCCCTCTTCTCTCATTCCACCCTGGAGGCAGAGGAAATCTACATCCCCTACCCCATTTGCCTCCCCAGGACTCATGGTGGTGGGCTCTAGCTCTGTGCAGCATTCCATCATTCAGCACTGATTTCTTGCTCCATCCTGCCCTTCTTTGCAGCCCCACCACATCCCTCCCCACTCCTCTGAGAAAATGACAGTAGAGGTGTGGGACATGCTCAGGTGCCCCCATGGTGTAGGGCTGGGGCACACATCCCCATTCCCTTTCCCCGTGGAAATTGCTTGCCTGCTGAGTGCAGATTCCTTTTATCCAAACCCAATTTCCTAGCAGGTCTCCGGGAGTCCCAGGGGACTCCCTCCCTCTGCCGAGCAGGGGGGAAAGATCTGAACTGGTTTCTGTTAATTGGTTTAATTTATTCAGCGGTGCAGATGTAAAACATTTTGTTATTGGAGATAATTCCACCTTTTCTGAAGTCGGGAATCAAACGCAGTTGGCTCCAGGTAGCCGACAATGAAATAAATTGAAGGCAACACTTTAAAAGGGGAATCAAAGTGCCGGGCTAGAACAATTCCCACATTTACGTGACATTTTTCCACGATGCCATTTCCCGCTGACACAAACCACCGAGGCCACCTCGCCCGCTCATCTCCGTGTCTCTCTTGTCTCCCCGGTGGCGGCGGCCGCGGTGCCCGGCACAGGTCAGCGCCGCCGGACGGTCCCGAGCCCGAGGAGCGGCCGCTGTCGGTGCTGAGCTCCCTCAGCTACAGGAGGCGGCCGGGCCTCAAGGACTCCATAGGCGGCTGCGGGGACGAGCAGACGCTGTTCAGCGCGCTGGGCGAGCGGCCGCCGTCCCCCGAGCGCCCGGCCCGCAGGAAGGTCCGCGGCGTCGAGCCCGAGGACCGGGCGGCCGTCATCGCCCGAGCCTTCGCCGACGCCAGCGGCCGCGCTCGGCAAGGCCTGGACAAGCGGTGGTCCCTCTCGGCCACCGACGTCGAGAAAGCCTCCGTGGCCTCCGTCGCCTCTGCCCCCGTGAGCCGAGCATCCTCCACCTCCTGGCGCGGGCTGGAGGATGGGGAGGATGGGGACGAGGGGTGCTCGGTGCTGAGCTTCGCCCTCTCCAGCCCCGGGAGCTTGCGGAGCAGGCGCGGGGGGCTCGAGGGTCGTCCCGACTCGCGGCTCTCGCTGGCCCGCAGCCGCCTGGACGAGGCGGACGAGGGGTCCCGCGGGCAGCCCCTCCTGGGGCGCAGCTTCTCGGTGCCCCCGCGGCCCCGCAGCGCAGCCTCCGAGGAGGACGGGTCTGGGGACGCCCGGCCCGCGGGGCGCCGCTCCTACCTCGACCCCGACCTAGAAGCCGCCATCCAGGAGGTGCTGAGCTACCGCCCGCTGCGGGCCGGGGGCTGCTCTAGCCCCGAGGCCGACTCGGGGGATGACGGCCGGAGCGTGCGGAGTGTGCGGAGCGCGGCCCCTCTGGGCGCGGCCGATCGCCCCTCCGGCAGCCTGCGCCGCTCCGCGTCCGCCCTCGACTTCTCCCGGCACTCCTGCCGCTGCCGCAGCAGCTCGGGCTCCTCCGAGGAAGAGGAGGAGCGGAAGAAGAAAAGTGCGAAGAAGCGTTCTAAGAAAGCCAAGAAGAAATCCAAGAAGAAGAAGAAGAAGCAGGAATCGTCATCGGACTCAAGTTCCTCCTCCGAGTCCTCCTCCAGCTCCAACAGCTCCTACCGCAGCACTTCCAGTGTCAAGAAGGGCCCGCGGGCGGCAGGGGGTGAGGAGCCAACACGTCCTGCCCGGGGCAAGAAGGAGGAGAAGCAGCGGAAGAAACAGGTGGACAACCTGATGATGAAGTACCTGTACCGGCCCGAGAGCGACTGAGGCAGGAGGTGGGAGTGGTGTGTGCTGTGCAGCATGAACCTCCCTGTGTGCCACTAACAGCTCGTCCTAACCCTCTCTGGACATGGAGTCCACCTCCGCCGGGATGGGGCACCCCTCTGTGCCTGCAGCAGCCCTGCTTTCTGGGGTGCTGCAGGGGATCCCCAACCTTTCTCCATCCATGGGGAGATGCCCAGCATGGCCTCAGTGGGACCAGCAGCTGCCCAGGCTGCCAGGACAGAGCGTGTTCAGGATTAGCAACTGTGGGGCACTGGGAAGTGCTAATCCCTTCCTGGCTCCCCGGCCACCAGCCAGGACACGACTGGATTTATTCCTTCAGGAAATGTTTTTGGGCAGAATAGCATCCCACTCACCCTGGGAGTGGGCAGGAGTGGGACGGATACTAACATGCACCCACCACAGCGTGTAGGTGTGGGGAGAGGCAGCACCTGGGGGATGACCCAGGGTGGGTGGTTGGAGCTCAGAGGTGCTGCCCTGTGTCCTGTCAGGTGCCTGTGGTAGGAATTCAGGATGTGAATGGCTTCAACCTGCAGGACAATGCACTCTGATGCAGAGGAGAGTATGTTCTGAGTCTCTCTGGCAGTGGGTTCTGACCTTTCTGGTGGCTTGAATAAGAGAATGGCTGGAGGAAGGAAAGAAGCCTTTTGCAAACATAGTTCTGGGGCTATGGGGGTGGAGGGGAGAAGCATCCCCAGGACCCAGCCCTGGGCACAGGTACAACCGAGACGCTGGCCCGCAGCCGCCTATGAGCACTGGTGTTGGCATCCAGGACCCCGAGCCTTTTCCTGAGTGCTGGATTGCTGGGTCCCCAAGGGGGTGACAGCCCCGGGGCAGGCTCAGCTTGGCCCCACCTCAGAGCAAGGGCTCTGCTCAGCACAGTGAGGAGCTGGTTGCAGTGGAGCATGCCACAAATATCTCAGAAATAATAAAAAAGGAGGCAATCAAGGCTCCATCCAGCTGGCTGCCAGTGTGCTGGCTCACCGCAGCTCCCTCTGCAGCCGGAGGGCAGATGTGCTCAGCGTGGAGCCGTGCTGGGAGCCTGGGGCCTCCGGGACCCTCACTAACCCTGCTCTCTCCCACAGCCCCCCGAGCTCCCGGCACACCTTCACCTTCGACAGATGGGACGAGGAGCAGGACGCCGGGGACAGCACACGCCGCTCCTCCCGCAGCTCCCCCAGCGCCAGCGAGGCGGAGAGCCGGGCTGCCGAGACCCCCGCCTAGCCCCACAGCGCCGCTTCCCAGCGCCCCAGGAACGCTCAGCTCCGCGGGGCCGCCCCGGGCAGCCGGTATTTCTTCTGCGTGGGGTGGGGGACACACACACAGCTGCCCCCCGGCCCCAGCCATGGGGGGAGCAGCCCGGCCGGCTCGCTGGCTGCACCCCCCACCTTCCCACCTCCTGTCTGTCCTTGGCGGTGGAGTCGGCTGCTCTGGCACCCTGGATTTATTCCTCAGTGCCTGCTGGCTCCTTATTTTATAACTTAAACTCCCCCCCCACACCTCTTACACCCCTTTTAGTTGAGCCAAAGACGTCTCTCGCTGGCCGGGCCCTGGGGAGCAGCCACCTGGCAGCTGGGAAGGGAACATGGGACAGGGTGCCACGTGCCCACTTGGGTTTTCTTCAGCCCCCCCAGCCCCCCACTCCTGCCTGGCTGTTTTGCACTAGCCCAGCTGTGCGTCCCACCACACCCCCTTTACTTTCAGTATGAAAATAAACGTCATTTCTGGCTGGTGACCCTGGCTGCTGCCTGCTCCGTGTGCCAGGGGGATCTCCCTGTTGTGCAGGGGTGTTTGTATACTGGCAAGGTCTGGTGGAATGGACCCAGCCCCAGCAAGGATGCAGAGCTGCATGGAAGGGCCAAGCCTGGCCCCTTCCCTGCGCCTGCTGCACCCACGGGTGCTGGGGAGGGGAGGGGGTGGCCAACCCTCATGGGTGCTGGCACTGAATCATTTATCAGTCTTCATAAATATGCAGATGAGCAGCGGGACAGAGCCACTGCCTGCCGGCGTTAATTATTTAACGTGGAGATGATGATGTGCATTGCTGGCCGCCTGCATGGCTTGGCCTCAGCCCCGGTACCCGCTGGCTTGTGCCATGTGCTGTCCCCTGCACCCCGCCCCAGGGACCCCCAGCGCCCCCGAGACCTCCCCCCCTCCTGGGACCTTGGCAAACCAGGTTATTTGATCCCTTTACCCACCATCTCTTAGAAAGACACGGGCCAAGCTTGGTGCTCACTGCCATAAAGCCACGCTGCGCTAATGCGCTTTCATTAAGTGGGAGCGATCTAATGATAATAAAATGGCACATTTAACATTAAAACATTTAACTTGACTCCTAAGCGAGTGTGTCTCTCTGCACTGCTCCAGCTCCATCTTCATGAGGCTGACAAAGCTCCTTAATTTGCTCCCAGGGAGCAGGCGCTTGGTAGAGACAGCTCGGCATGGCATGGCATGGGGGATGCTGGGATGCAGGGAGACAGGGATGCTGGCGTGTGGGGAGGCAGGGTACCAGGATGCAGGGATGTGGGGATGCAGGATACCAGGATGCTGGGATGGGGGAATGCAGGGGTGCTGGAATTCAGGTAGCAGGGATGCAGGGGTATGGAGACACCTGGATTCTGGGATGTGGATGTGCAGTGATGCTGTGGTGAAAGATGGAGGGCTGCTGGGATGGATTGGTGCCAGGATTCTGGGTGATGGGATGATGGAATGGGGGCATGCAGGGTATCTGTGGTGTGGGACTGGAGCAGTGCAGCATATTGGGACACCAGGGTGCCGAGAGGTGGAGGCACGTGTTGATGCAAGCACACTGGGGTGTAAGGACACCCCAGGACACCACTTCAGGGACACAGCTGCAGGCTGGTGCAATGCCACGGGGGCACTTCTGGATCCCCACACCTACAGCACAGTCTGGAGCACACCAGGGAAGCGGGTGATGGTGAAAGGGGCCATGCTGTGGGACGGCTCCTCGCCCAGACTCAGCTCACACAGCAACTTCCCCACCACTGGTGCCAACTTGAACCCGTGGCCTGTAGGAAGGAGAGGGGAGGTGGGGGGCAGCCACCCCCACAGCCCTGGCCTGCTCTGGGGTGCTGGGCTGGGGGGTGGGTGCCCTCGCCTACCTGAGAAACCAGCACCAATGATGATGTTGCTGAACTTGGGGTGCCGGTCCAGGATGAAGTCTTCATCTGGAGTGTTCTGGGGGAGTCAGGGTGTGAGGGTGAGGGGCCAAGGGTCCACTCCTGGACCCAAGGATGGCAAGGTCCTCCTTGGGGTGGGGGTGGACTCAGGACCCCGCATGCCTGGATCCATGGCCTGTGGGGGTCTCACCGTGTACATGCAGGTCTCCACCACGGCTGGCTGGGGCTCCAGCCCAGGCAGATAGCTGCTGATGAAGCTGCTCAGTAGGGCGATGTCAGGGCGGGGGGCACCCGAGGGGACCTGATCCCTCTTCTCAGGGTCAGTGGGACTGCCGTGGTGGTGGCACACCTGGGGCAAAACTGGTCAGGGTGGGCTGGTTAATAGATACCCCCACCACCAGTGTACCCCACTCACCTTGACCATCCCTGGGTACTCGAGGGAAGGCAACCCATAGATGCCATGCGGGGCTTGGCTCAGCCCCAGGGTCAAGAAGCAGGGACTGACAGTGCCCATCCCGGTGCTCCCAGGTTGCTTCTCTCTCCAGTAGCAGACGTCGATGCGCAGGGGCTGCAATCAGTGCATTAGCTCTGGCCACCACTGTGCCACCCCGCCGTGCCACTGACCCTTACCTGCAGTGGCAGGTGGAGTCCCAGGGGTTCCACGAGGGCACCTGTCCAGGCTCCGGCCGTGATGATGAGCTGGGGGGCTTGGTACACCCCGGCTGCGGTGGTGACGGTGACCGTGGCCCCAGGCTCAATGTGCAGCACCTTCTCCCCGTCCCGCAGGGTGCCCCCGTGTCGGCGAAAGACCTCCTGAGTGGGAATGGTAACGAGGTGGCTGCAGGGATGGAGCCGAGGGAGCTCCAGCCCGGCACAGCCCAGCCCATCCTTGTCCCATATCCCATCCCCTTGGCAGCACCCACCTGCACTGCCCTCAGTGCCCGGTCAGCGAAGAGCACCCCGCTGGTGCTGTCCAGCACAGCCACCTCGCCGGCGTGGAGTTGGAGGCCAGGGAAGTGCCGGGCCAGCGCCGCGGCGTCGAGGACCTGGTCGTCTCCCAGGCTGCGCCGACAGCCCTCCAGCTCCGGGTCTCCAGCCGGCCCCAGCACCACCAGTCCTGTCTGCCTGCACCCCACCAGTCATGTCAGCTCCCCCTACTCCCCGTCCCTGTGCAGACCCCCTGCTTGTGTTCCCCTGGGGGAAACTGAGGCACGGTGGCACCAGGGGTGCTTGGGACATGCTACCCTCTGGTGCTGGGAGACACGGGGTGGGTGAAAGGGGTGATGCATGGGGTCTGGGTGCCAGCTTTGTGCTTTTCCACTCAAACACAGCAAACACCATCAGCCCTGACCCCGGCACTGGAGGATCATTTAAATGCTCATTTCCTTAATGACAATTTCTTCGTGGAGCCCCATAAATTACCCAGAGCCGGCAGCTGCCTGCCGGGGTGGCCACATCCCACTCAGTGGCCACAGCCCCGGTCCAGCAGGGAGGGAATGGTGCCCTGTGGAGGCTGCATCCCCACCCCTGTCACCTGTAGAGGCTGGTGCCAGCCTCGGCCTCCAGCTGCTGCCAGAGGTGGAAGCTGTCGGGCATCATGCAGGAGTAGTACTGCTGGGGGTAGACGCTGCGGATGATGCGGCTCTGCCCATGTGAGCTGCCCCTGGAGTGGGGCAGGATGAACTGTGGGGTAGAGGGGACATGGGGGTGACCACAGATACCACCAACCCCACCAGACCCATGTGCCCTGGTGCTGTGCTGCACTGGGAACCTGGGGACAGCCTGTCCTGTCATCCGTGGCACCAGAAAACAGAAGGAGATGGAGGTCTTGGCAAGTGGGGACATGAGGGTGCTGGCACTATGAACATGGGGGTCCTGGTGTCAAGGACAGGTGGTCCTGGGGGCTCCAGTGCCAGCAGCGGCTCCACTCTGTGCCATAGTGGAGGGCAGCCAGAGGGCAGCCAGCTCTGCAGGCACCTGCCCCAGCTGATTGGGACTGGGGACGGGGCGGGATGGGGTCAGCAGTACCTGCTCCAGCAGCAGAGTGTTCCTGTGGCGCTGGGCCAGGTGGTAGGCAGTGAAAGAGCCCTGGATGCCAGCCCCGATGACGATGGCATCGTAGGTGGCCTTCTGGGGCTGGCTTGGGGCAGCCATGTCTGTCCTCATCCCTGTTCCTGTCCCTGTGAGCAGCCAGGAACTGATCCAAGGGCAGGAACGGGGCAGAGTCCAGTCAAGCTGAGCGGGTGGTGGAGCCTTGGCCACCTTCCAGCTCTGTGGGTTCAGCAGGGACACACAGGGCCCTCATCCTTCACAGCCCCCGGGGCTGGCCAGGCAGAAGCATCCCCATTGCCCCACCAATACCAGCATCTGGGCCCACCAGGGCAGGGAGCTCATCTGATCAGGGCAAGTGAATGAGATAAATGTGATTGAAAATTCCTTCCAATAAATCCCCCTTTCCCTCTCCACTGGTCACTGCTGTCTCTGGCTGCAGTGGGACGTGAGACTTGGTAATGCTCCTGTTTGTGTGCCAGTGGGAAACCCCCACTTGCTTCCAGGCAAACGTGTGACTTTTTTTCCCCCAGCACAATTTATTAGAGCCATAAACCATTTTGTTGCCATCTTTTGTTGTTATTTCTTTTAACAGAAGATAGGGATGATTTAGGGCTCACCAGAGCTGCCAGGAAGTGGCATGGAGCCCCATGTCCCACTGTCACTGGTGGATTTTGCAAGTCTGCAATATTTGAGGGTATGATTTGGGGTTTGGAACATCCAGTGATTCCTCGGGGTGGGCAATAAGGCATGAAGGAGCTGCCAGCTTTGTCTGCTGCCGACACTGCCCTGTGCTGCCTTACAGCTAATTAGGGGAATTAATTTACTCTGGCTTCTGTGGTGTAAGAGGAATTATTTACTGGTTAATCGTCGTTATTATGAAATGTTAAATATCATTATTTATTTTGCCACTTGCCACTGGTGATGAATGAAGCTTTGGAAAGCAATGGAGGCCCCCACCAGGTCACAGGGTCACCCAGGCATCGTGCAAAGGCAGAACTGGCATCTCACAGAGATGGAGACATGAGGGGAGGAGGAGGATGGGGAGCACAGGCCAGGGTTGGGCCCCCCTGCAGCCCCTTTGTGCACCCTGCTGCCCACAACCACTGCTGCGATGAGTGTGTCCCAGTGTCAGCATCACTGCGGTGCCCAGGGCTCTGCATCACGCAGGGCACTGTTAAATCAGCACATCCTCTCTTGCCTTTGATGTTCCAAATAATTCACTGATTCCCAAGGTTTCAGCTCACTTTTTTTTGCTTTGAATAGCCCCTCTACCTGCTCTTGCTTTTTTGCTGGAAAGATGAAGAATAATTAATTATCCGTGAAACATTAAATGGTAAAAATGAACTCCTCTGCCGTTAGCAGTGTGTTAATAGAACAGATAGAACAGCCTGGCTCGTGATGCTGTGGGGCAGGGAAGACCATTGAAGTGGTGCTGACAACCATCCCCAGGGCTCTGTGGGACCCCTCAAGCCATCACTTTCATTCCACGGGTGACCCCACCCAGGGCTGACCCCAGGCATCAGGGAGGTCTGCACCCCAGACCCCAAAAAGCAGCTACGTGACCTCAGCTTGCCTTAGGGTGAATTTTTGTGGGGCCCCCCCAGTCCTGTGCCAGGGTTTCCATCTTCCCTGCCTTATCCTCTTCACCCGTTTATATTAACTGGAAGCAATCTCGTGGCAGCAAGAAATCCATTTCCCTAAGCAGCCGATACGGGTCAGGAGAGCTCAGTAAAAATGAAATATTCCCTGTGTGGGCTGGGTGGATGGATGGGGAAACTCAGGACTGGCAATGGTGTAGGGAGGGGCATATGGGGGTTTGGGCAACTGCTGCAGAAACTGCTCCGGCTCAGGTCCACGTGGGGCTGGAGAAATAGGGATTGAGGAACTTTGGACAAGGCCGGGCAGGGATCAGCTGTGGCTTGATGGGTGTTGGACTCTGCACCCACTGCACTCATTGCACCCACTGTACACTGGGATGGCAGCTGAAGCTGCCCAAAGTCCCACCATCCAGCTGTTCTGGCATCATACTCTGCCAAGCCCAAAACAGCATTTAAAAAATAATTAGGGAGCAACATCATTCCCCAAGGAGCAAAGGGGTCCACGGCATCCTTTCCATACAGCCACAGCTGACTCCAGGCACATTTGGCCCCATTTTCCTCCCCAGTCCTCACCATTCCTGATGCTTTGATGGCACCTGCAAAGGATTGTTTGTTTTTTGTCAAAACCAACAGCCACTGGAGGAACCCCCTCATTAGCAGTCCAGGTACGTGCCTGGGAAACATTGGGTGGATTAAAATTATTTGAATCTCATAATATTAGAAACTTCAGTTTGGCCTCAAAATGTTCATCTTCCGAGCCCTACCAGGGCTTTGCTGCATTAAATATTAATGGAGCTACTGACGGATCAAAGTTTTGGGTTTAGAGCTGAAAGTGCTTTGTGGGAGAGCTGGCAGCACCCCTGGGATGGGAAAGATCCTGGCACCACTGCCAACCCCACTGCCACTGCAGCCATGGGGCTGCTGGCACACAGCCCACGCCACTGGCCTGGCCACTGCCCTTTTGTGCCCATGCCAATCCATACGGCACATGGTTTGCCCTTCTCCATGGCAGGAATGATGTGCGGCAGCAAAGCAGGACCTGGGATTAAAAATACTCCCCCACCGGCGCTGGGGGTGTGGGCCGTGTGTGCGGCGGGGCTGCGGGGGAGCCGGCGGGGAGAAGCCATCTGGGCTTTTGCAGCGATGGGGAGGGCGTTATTAAACAAAGACCTTTTTTTTTATATTTTAAGACCCGCAAGAGCCGTCCATCAGCCAGCAAGAAGCCGCTCCGTGCCGGTGCCAACGCCATCTGCCCACTGCAGGGCTGGCTGTCCCTCGAGACCCCGAGGCGGGGGCTGGGGAGGGGGTGTTGGACCCCCACCGTAAGGGACAGTGTTCCCTCTCTGTGCTGTGGGGGCTGGCTCGTGTCCAGGTGTCTCTGCCTGGGGGGATGATGAGCCCAGCCCTAATTTGGGCTATTTAAAGGTGGGGAAGGGCAACTGTAGGGAGTTGTAGTGAGCGTCCTGGAGGCTGCAGCATGGTAGGGAGGCAGGATATGATGGGGTGGGCACTGAAAGCCTTTCCCGAGGCTGACGGTGGCTCCCAGCTGGGAGGATCGCCGCAATTCGGGTAGGGAAAGGGGGGTTAGATTTCCCTCCCCCAACCTCCGTCTCCCATCATTTTGAGGCGCCGCACTCGAAGAGTTACGGCGTGGGGGTGGGGTGGCAGGGAGGAGGGACCCCCCCCTTCAGGCGATGCGATTGGAGGGTGCTGATCTCGAAGAGTTACGGCGGTGGGGGGGAGGCGGAGAGTGTGTCCCCCCCTTGTCCCTGAGATTGGCGAGCGCCTCACTTGG
>VXAU01000553.1:293-13836 GCA_013399695.1 Formicarius rufipectus | reverse complement strand
GACGCGCTCCCGCGGTCACCGAGCCCTTCGAGCCGCCCTCTGGCCGCGCCGTGAGCCGGTCCCTCCGTGCGGTCCCCACCGCGGGGTGGGGGGCACTGGGGGCATTTGGCTCTTTCCCCCTACCCGCCTTGGGGTGACCCCTCCGGCTCCGGGAGGGGCGTGGGGGACGCAGGGATGGCCGGTGTTGGTCCTTCCCAAGGAAAGCAGCCAACACCCAGCTCGGCTTCTTGGCTCTGCCACCCATGGGGCACCAGCAGCCTCGATGCCTCATGGCTCCATTGCCCCAAAAACAGGATTGGGGACCCTCCGAGACTTGGGGAGACCTGTCAGGGATTGGGGTGCCCCGGAGCTCTGTGGCCGTGCATGGGGCGATGGGCGGGTCGTGGTCCAGCCCAGCTGGCCCCGGTGGGATGCGGGATGCAGGATGCGGGCACGGGCTGCAGGCAGCAGCCGTGCCGGGAGTTACATAAACTCCCCATCTGGCAGCGGAGCCCAGGCGGGGAAGGGCGCCGTGGCCCTGCGCCCGCTGCTATTCCCGGCTCGCTCTGCCGCCTGGGGCTGCTGCCACAGCCTTCTTCCCTGTGAAAGGGGGTGGGTGGCGGCAGCAAGTGGGGCAGTGCCCCCATCTCCCACCCTGCCAGAGGGGCAGTGAAGCCAAAGGGGAGTCTGAATCATGGGCTCTGTCCTGGGAGCAGGGCCCTGGGTAGGGCAGATTTTACCCATGGGAGGTTGATGCTTACTGTGTCAGTTTAATGATTTCTAATGAGCAATTACCTTTAGTCAGTCCCCTAATTTCTGAATATCAATAAAGTTAATTAAACTCTGCATGTGCATTTCCCAGAGCCTTAGAAGTAGGGATACCCTGGGCGGTGTTAGCTTTTCCCAGGGCTGGGACCCCTGATGTCCTGCCCATTCTGTGTCCCCTACCATGTGGTGGGAGCTGCCTGTGGGGCCCAACCCCCAGCTCCCTGTCCCCCATGAGGCAGAGTTCCAGGCAGAACCCCAATTCCGTGCAGCACCTCCGTGCTCAGTATTGCTATGGCCTTGGCTTGGCATTGATGGGTTGGTGTGTGATGGGGATGAACTGTGGGTCTGGGGGACATGAGGACAGGGGGTCTTGGGCCACTCAGCCAGGTTGGGAGGCTTGGTGATGCCCCCTGAGTGCTGGCAATGCAGGGTCTGATCCTGTCTCTCTTCTTCCCCCACCATGGGGCAGCACCAGGCCCTTGTGGCCATAGGGATTTACCCCAGCAGAAAATGGACTGTGGACCCTGCAGCAGTGGTGCAGCCAGGTGGTACAGTGCCAGGCATGGCTCCATTCACCCTGCCCCACCACAGCCCCTCTTCTCAGCTCTCCAAAGCCATGGCAGACTGGGCTTTTTTAGAGGGGGTCATCTTAGCCACACTGAAGGGAGCTCCTTTTAACTTGGGGTCCTGTTGGCCTGGGGTAACGGGAAGCGTTGTGGGTTGTGGAAGGGGGCACAGGGCCTGGCTGTGCCCCCGTGAGCTGTGCCACAGCGTCCAACATCAGCCAGACGCACTGTGCCTATGGGGAAGATGTATGTAGGGGGCACGTTGCCCCGTGGCTGTGGGTGCTGGTCGGGGCCTCAGTGTGAGGAGGGGGCTGGGAAGGAGGCAGCCGTCTGCTCCAGTAATTAACGGTGCGTGTGCTCGTGCCCTGCGTGCCTCGGAGGAGCTCGGCACCGCCACGCTGCTGTGCCGCCAGGCCAGGATTATCTGGATAATGCTCTTAAGCCAGAGAGCGGCAGAGCAGGGCTGTCCCGCGGGGATGTGGGGCACAGGCTGAGCCAGCCCCCCCTTCCCCCCATCCCCGGGGGCCTGAGTGCCGCAGGGATCGTCCGTGGGTTTGCGGGGGTGGGAATGAACTCGGCGCGGGGTGCTGTGCCAGGCAGGGCTGCCAGACAGAGCCAGAGCAGTGGAAATGTGGGGGGAAATGGGGTGCAAAGAAGCTTGGGCAAGGACATGACAAGGGCACCCCCAGGCCTGGTGCGGAGCAGTGAGGAGATCCCTCCCCTGTGCTGCCAGTGGGACCCCCGGCTGGCACGGGGCTCTCTAAGGCTGTCTCGCCATGTCCAGCCCCATGCCAGGGTGGGGGTCGGGGCTGACCCCAGCTGCGGGGTCCCCCGGGACAGAGCAAGGCCCCCAGGGGAGGTGGATGAAGTTGTGACTCCAGCGGCTCTGATGAGAGAGGATAATTTCGCCTCCAATCAATTCTTTAAATGCACACAATTGAAAGATTGCCTCTGAAAGCTGCCTATAACCAGGGAGGTAATGGATTCCCTCCAGTCACAGGCAGGAGCCCAGGAGCGGCAGCATCCCTCCCTCCTGCTGCTGGGGAGATGAGGCAGACTGGAGCACCAGCACTGCTCCCACCATGACCATCTTGGGTGGGTGAAGGGGCTGCCTGGAGCTGCCAGGGACAGCTGGGGATGCCTCTATCTGCCTGGCTTGCTGTCAGCCTGCCCTGTGCTGAGACCTGGCACTGCTCATCATGTTCTCCGAGGTGCCAGAGGGGTCCCATTGGCCAAGGCCGGGGATGTGCTTGATCCCCAGCCTGCAGGAGAAGCATCAGGAGCCAGTCCACACGCTCGCTCTGCCAGTAAGAATTATTACATATATAATTTAAATGCAGTAACGAGCTGCGCTGAAGGGATCAAATATTAATCAGCTGCAAGAATGCTGCTCTGACCCTGTGAAAAAGGAGAGAGGTGCTTGAAATACCAGATCAGCTGGTGCTGGGCGATGTGCAGGGTGATGCTGGGACAGAGCAGGCTCCAGTGGTCCCCAGCTGCCCAGGGAGGGGGCAGCAAGGGGGAATCGGCCAGGGCATCAGCCCCTGGTGGCTTCTAGAAATGGAGCGTTCATCCTATAGGAAGAGCGGTGACGGGGCCGGCTGTGGGATTGGCTGGCAGGGACACAGTGCTGGGACCAGCTGGGATTCTGGCTCCGGCAGGAGCAGGCGGCGATGGGAGGGAATGGTGTCTGCGGGAAGGATGACATGGCTGAGCAGCCCAGCGCAGAGCCCGACAAGCAGCTCTCGCTCGCCTCCCACAACCGATTGCAATGACTGTCACTGGCGGCGGGCAGGGAAGGGGAGAGGCGTGCTGGTAGGGCAGTGTGACTCTGCTCTCCATGCCCGACTCCTGCCTGTGCTGGACAGGCACCTCCCGGACCGAGGAGTGGTCCAAGGGCTGGATGCTCCTCTGTCACACTGAGGGGTGAGCTGTGCTGGGTCCTGGGGGAGTCCAGAGCTCGTGAAGAGCCCCATGTGGGGCTGGTGTCCACGCCATGGGCACTGTGGGGTGGCACAGAGCAGATGCTGCCCAGCAGTGGGGTCTCTGTCACAGGGGATCCTGATGCAGGGCTGGGAGAGCTGATTTGGGTGCTGTCAGCACAGGGAGGGGGGACCTGGCACTGCACAGTGCTTGGGTCTGAAATAGCAGCAGACATACAATTTATCACCGCTGCTGTCGTGCAGGGAAATTGCTGTACAAACCCCTCAGCTCCACAGGGAGAGCAGGGAACTGGGATTACACGGGCTGTGGGTGACGAGGAGGGGACGAGGGCACCATTGGCGTCCACCGGGTGGAGAGGGAGGAAAGCCCCAGCGATAGGCACTGCGGTGCCCTGCCCTCGCAGCCACCCAGTGTGGGTGATGCCCGGGGTGCTCGGTGTGTCAGCGGGCGCTCGGCCGCCGTGATGCTCCAGGGAGCCGGTGGCGGTGACGTGACATGTGTCAGCGGGTAAATGACTGTTCAATTCAAGGAGAATCACAAAACATACAAGGTCAAACGCTTCCCCGCCAGTGCTGCCATGAATATTAAAGCAGAGCTCCTCTGGTAGCTGCCAGGGCTGGCGGCCACACTGGCTGGCAGTGTCCCTGCCCACTGGGATACCCTCTTGGGTCCCCTCCCCAGCTGCTCTAACAGCCTCAGCTTGACCATGGGCATCTGGGGTCACTGGCAGTGCCAGGGTGGAGGCGGTCGGGGTAGCAGGACATGGATGCCAGCACAGGTGCCAAAGGGATTCCCATCTCACCGCGCTGGGTGCCGGTGGTTTGGCTGCACGGCAGTGGTGTCAGCTGGGTGGCAGGGGAGCTGGCTGCACAGTCCTGCCTGTGTCCACTCACCCCTGCCTGCACTCTCAAACCATCTGTGTGCTCCTGCCTGTGCACACCCATCCCTGCCTGCATCCTTACACCGCCCGCCCACGCCTGCCTGCAGCCCCACGCTGCCTGCGTTCCCATGATGCCTACACCTGCGCTCCCACCACCTGCATTCCCTGGCTGCTCCTGCCCACGTCGCCTTGCCACCTGAAAGCGAGCCCTGCTCCCTGTCCCTGCAGGGACAGCAGAACAGGGGACAGATGGATCTGGCATCCATGGGGCACGTTGCCCCTCCTGTGCCTGTTTTGGGGTCTGGAAGCAGTTCAGGGGGCTGAGGGACCGTGGAGGCTGTGGGCGGGAGAGCATGGCGTTGGCTGCCTGACAGCTCATTCATCACGACTGCTGGCCCTGGCCATGGGGGTAAAGCCAGATTGGATTTTAAATTGGAAAATAAACCTGGAATCCTGTGAGGCCCTCCCCCTGTGCTCAAGACCCCTCCTGCCTGCCCCCTGCGACAGAAGGGGGAACCGAGGCACGGAACACCACCGTGCCAGGGCACTGTGAGGCTCCTGGGGCCACCGAGGGCCCTGTCCCGTCCCCTCCCCGAGCCAGGCGCTCTGTTATTTCTTTCTCGGCGGGCAGCATCGATCGGTGCTCCCCGGGCGGCCGCGTGCCGCCTTATTTATTTATTTGTGACAGCAGGCAGCATCGATCCCTGCCGAGGGGGCCGCCGCCCGCCGCAGCCGGATTAGTCTCTGGCACCTCCCGGCTGCCGGTAATAAAGTGCCGCTCGGCAAAGCCAATGTGAGGGATTAGGACCCATCCCGGCTGCAGCCACGGGCACGTGGCAGGCGTGCCCAGGGACCCCGGCAGGCACACGGGTAGTGGGGACCTCACAGCCCCTTTGCAAGGGTCTGTGCCCACCCCGAGCTTTGGAGGGTCCTTGCTGGGTGCCAGGGTCCGGAGGGGTGGCTGGTGGGTAGCTGGTGCCATGTCGGCGGTCCCTGGTCACCTTAGAGACGTGGGAGGGACGTAGCTGTGGCACTGGAGATAAGCCGCTTAGTGACATCTGTGGAGGTGAAGGCTCTAATCCTGTGGTGTTTGCGGGGCACGGGTGACAGCAGCTGGGCACCCGCTGCCTCCCCATGGTGGCCCGAGCATCCTGCATCCCCCGAGGGCCAAGAGCATCCTGGGGCCAGGAGCAGCCCGTGGTACCCAGAGCACCACGCAAAGCCCAGGGCAGTGCCTGGTGCCTACAGCACTGCCCAGCCCAGACTGCACAGTATCCAAATGCAACCTGCTGTAGGATCCTTGCTGTGTGGTCTGGGCTCACCCAGTAGTCTCGAGGGGGATCACTGTGCCCTCCAGCACCCCGGGCAGATGAGATGGCCATGGGCAGGAGTGCCCAGGGAGCTGAAGTGGTCATCTCTACCCCAGCCTTCACTGTGTGGGGCACCCATGGCAGTGCAGGGCCCAGCTCTGAGCACTAATCTGCTATTAAAGCCTAACGGAGATTTTGGCGCCCTTCAGTATAAACTCATTAACTTTTATGTTCTAATAAATGGATCCTATTAAAATATAATTCTGGCCTTGCTGGGGGGCAAGTGAACCTTTTGGAACCAATGCAGGCAGGTGTTCACTTCCCTGCTGTGCCCAGGGCACTATTACTGTCTGGGGGCAATGGCAGGGGGGTGGTGGGGACACGGGGTGGGTGGCAGGGGGTGAGGACGCCTCCCAGAATCCAGCGGCTCCCCACCATGCTGCACACCCAAGATAATGTCTTTTAATAGTCCCTTAAAAGCAGCAGTCGCAGAGTAATTAATCTTCACGGGGCCCTGCCCTGCTACGGATCGGGATAATTACCCGGTAATTGGCAGTATCGTGTCATCAGTGCCTGCGCACGGCAGCGAGACGTGCCCACGCGCTACCGTGGCCTCGTGCCCCACAGCAGCCTCGGAGGGATGCTGGGTGAGAGCGTGGCACGGTGGGGCTGGGCAGCTGTGCCTGGCGGGAGAGGGGACAGGAGCGGGAGATGCTGAGCGGCTCATTAGGGCTGATTAAATTCTCTTTTATTCTTGGTCTAAAGGCGGTAAGTGGCTGGGCTGGGCATGCCGTGGGTTTGCTCAGGGACTGATGCTTGGGAGGGACGTGGGGCTACAGTGGGGAGAATCCCGTGGCTGTGGGTGGGAGATGGGCAGTGTTGGTGGAGGGGTCTGCTGCTGATTGACATTGCTCAGAGGCAGCCTGGCTGGAGAGAGGCTGAGCTCTCACAGACTCAATGCACTGGTGGCCTGGAGCAGGGTCCCAGGGTCCAGGCTCTGGTGGCATTCCTGGTGCAGCCAGTCACGGCAGACAAGGCAATTATGTACATGTCAGCACTTCAGGGATGCAGGGTCCTGGGAGACCCTCGGCATGGGATGGCCGCCTCCATGGAGAAGGACAATCTGTGACTAGGAACACCCCACCAGACCTGTCCCCACCAGACCTGGCTCATGGGAGGGGTAGGCACCCCTTCACATGGTACAAGCTGCAGTTGTGCATTAATTTTCCAGGGCTTAATTGCCAGGGGTGCCCCAGTGAAGGGTGTGCTGGGACGAGGTGGGCAGGGTCTCGCTTGATGTGATTGATGAGCTTGTTTGCCATCCTGGTTTTTGGAGACTGTTGGTGTGCAGGGAAGCATCAGCCTCAGAGAGACACTGGCCTGGGGTCAAACCTTAGTCCCTGGGGAAATGCTGGTCCCTGGAGCAGCATCAGTCCCCAGTGCAGCACAGGTGTGTGGTACTGCACCAGCATTGCTCTCCAGTGCAGTGCCTGTCCCCAGTGCTGCACAGCATCAGTGCCCAGCCAAGAGTTGGTCCCAGGTGCCACATCGGGCACAGTGTTGGTCCGTGCTGAAGCATCAATCCCAGTGCATCACCAGTTCCCCATTTCCTGCCAGACCCCGATACAGCTTCAGTCTCCCCCTGTTCCCAGCATCCCACATTCTTTCCTCTCTCCAGGCTTCAACGAGCTGGCAGGGAAGGCTGGGGAGAGCGCTGAGGTGGAGCCGACAGCGCTGCCCACCCCGGCGGAGCGGGAGGCAGAGGCTCACTTTGTGAGCACAGCACCCACGCTGAAGATCCTCAACCACCATCCGCTGCTGGAGGACCTGCTGCACGAAGCCTTCCTGAAGAAGGACTACCTGGCCCAGGCACCATTCCTGCCTGCTGGCGCCGGCCCTCTCCTCCCCTCCGGTGCCCTCCAGCCGGCCCCTGGCCCCCCGGTCCCCAAGCCCTCACCTCACACTCCTGCCCTGCCCCGACCTGTCTTCCCCACTGACCCGCTGACCACGCCAGCAGGGCGTCCCGGGCCATGGGGGGAGGCGTGGGGGGCTGTGCCAGGTGCTGACCCCTCGTGGTCCCCCCCTGGAGCACCAGAGTCAGGCACTGAATCCTCCAGCCGGGCACCCACCACTGCCAGCACAGCCCTGGCACCCCACACCGGGGCCGTTGTGGTGTCTGGGGATGAGGAGGGAACCACAACCACCTCCACCATCACCACCACCACTGTCACCACCCTGCAGGGGCCAGGTGAGTGCTGGCGAGGGAGTCAGGTGCAGCTGGGGTGAAGTGGGGCTGAGTCGGGGTCTCCTCTGTTGCCAGCTCCCTGTAACCGGACGCTGGCGGGTCCTGAGGGTTGGTTGGTGTCCCCGGAGCCAGCTGGTGTCCCCTATGACGGCAGCCTGGACTGCACCTACACCATCTCTGTTTACCCTGGCTATGGCGTGGAGCTCAAGGTGAGCCAAGGGCTGCAGGTGGGACAGGGTGCCAAGTGCCTGCAGACAAGTGTGGCATGTCCCCTATTCCATGCTGTGGCTGGGGAGCTGTGCAGGGTGTAGAAAACACATGGTCTTGTCTACGTCCTTGTCCCCATTCCTGTGTCCCCCAGCCAGCAGAGCTGGCTCAGGGCATTGCCCACCCTCAGGCCCCAGAACAGAAATGCAGGTGCATGAGCTGGTGGCTCTGTGCCCACCAGCTGTCGTGGCCGGTACCCATCACAAAGAAGTGCTGTGAGATTTAATTAATGAAGTCCTGATGGAGAAGGTGTAAGCAATGCCGGCGGGTGCCGTGCTGTGGTGCAGTGCCCATCTGCCAGGAGCAGAGGCTGACAGCAAATCCTGCTGTGCTGAGGCCACGTGCTGTTGCCATCAGTGGCACGTGGCCATGTGTCCCCATATCTGCTGGATCCACTGCTGAGGATGTCAGAGGGTGTTGCCGTGGCTTGCTGAAAGCTGGTGGCGAGCCAAAGGCAGCATCTCCACCATCAGCCCCCCTCCAGCCCACACTCACCAGTGTTGCCGCTCCTCACCATTCAACACGGCTTAATTAACATCATTAATAGCAAATTGCTCCAGGGGCTGGAGCACACACTTGGCTGTCGGCGAGGCCGTCGGCGTGGGCCTGGCTGTGTCGTGGCACTCCGGCAGAGCCACTGGCTGGGCTCGGCTGATCTTGGCGTGGGGGATGATTTATAGCCCTGCTAAGCATGTTTGAAAGGCGCTGCCCTGTGCAGACAAGCTCCAGCGCACTATTGACCACGGAGAAGCCACTCAAGGACCAGCTCTGAGCTGGATGCTGGGGGTCAAGCAGTGCTGCGGTGGTGACACCTGTGTCCCCTGCAGGTGGAGAACATCAGCCTGGCAGAGGGGGAGACGCTGACGGTGGAGAGCGTGGGGGGCCTGGAGCCCATCCTCCTGGCCAATGAGTCCTTCCTGCTGCGGGGCCAGGTCATCCGCAGCCCAGCCAACCTCCTCACCCTTCGCTTCCAGAGCCCCCGACCCCCTAGCCCTGGATCCTATCACTTTCACTACCAAGGTATGGGGCACAGACTCCCTCGTACTGACCGAGTGAAGAACACTCGTGGAGAGCTGATTGGTGTGAAAGATTACGGGCTCATTTGGCAACATTCCCAGCAGCCGTAGGCACTGCGTCACCCAGTCCCGCAGCATCCAGGCACTTTCAGGGGAGGCTGGGGAGGTGGGTGCTGGGATCTGGAGGGGTATGTTGCCCCTCGCCGACATCACCACCTGCCCACAGCCTACCTGCTGAGCTGCCCCTTCCCGGCGCGGCCGGCTTTCGGGGAGGTGTCTGTCAGCAGCCTGCACCCCGGTGGGGATGCCCGCTTCCGCTGTGCCACGGGGTACCAGCTGCAGGGCGCCCGCCGCCTCCTCTGCCGCAACGCCACCCGCCCCTTCTGGAGCGCCCGGGAGCCGCTCTGCCTCGGTAAGCAGCGGCGCTGCGGGCACACGGAGCGGCCGGCGCGGCACAGGCAGACACTGACGGTCCCCCTTCCACAGCGGCGTGCGGAGGGGTGGTCCGCAACGCCACGGTGGGACGCATCGTGTCACCCGGCTTCCCCGGGAACTACAGCAACAACCTGACGTGCCACTGGCTGCTGGAGGCACCTGATGGCCACCGCCTGCACCTCCACTTCGAGAAGGTGTCACTGGCAGAGGATGATGACAGGTTTGGCCCTGGAGTTGGGGTGTTTGGGGAGGTGGGGGCACTCTGGGGCAGCCCCACGCAGGGCTGTGTTCAAGGATGAGTGCTGTTGGGTGTATTCAAGGATGAGGACTGTTGGTCATGGCTGTGGGTGGGTACCACTGGCCATACCCAAGGATGCAATCCATTGGCCATGCCCAGGGATGGGTACTATTGGTCATATTCAAGGATGGGTGTCGTTGGCCGTGCCCAAGGGTGGGTGCCATTCACCATGCCCAAGGATGGCCATGGCCACGACAGCACCTTGCACCCATCATGCCTTGGCAGGCTCATCATCCGCAATGGCAACAACGTGGAGGCACCACCGGTGTACGACTCCTACGAGGTGGAGTACCTGCCCATCGAGGGGCTGCTCAGCACAGGACGCCACTTCTTTGTGGAGCTCACCACTGACAGCAGCGGGGCCGCTGCGGGCATGGCACTGCGCTATGAGGGTATGGGGCTGGGGCCTAGGGGGGCACCCAAACACCCCTGTGCCCGCCTGGCCCCTGCAGACCTTTGCCCCTGTGCCTGCAGCCTTTGAGCACGGACACTGCTATGAGCCCTTCGTCAAGTATGGGAACTTCACGGCCAGCGACCCCCGGTACCCCGTGGGCACCACAGTGGAGTTCAGCTGTGACCCCGGCTACACTCTGGAGCAGGGCTCCACCATCATCGAGTGCGTCGACCCCAGTGACCCACAGTGGAATGAGACAGAACCAGCGTGCCGTGGTGGGTGCCAGAACTTGGGGGCGAGGGGGGCTAGAACTGGGACTTCAGTGGGTGTTGGGGCTGGAGGGTGCCATGGGTTCTGGGTGTTGCTGTGGATGCTGGAGCTGAGGATGGAATGTGAGAGATGCTGGAGCCACCGTGCTGTTGTGTGTGATGGAGCTGAGGGACATGGAGGGAGCCGGAGCCAGTGGGGATGGTGGGTGCTGGATTAGGTGCTGGACACTGGGCACAGGGTGCTGTGGAGGGTGCCAAGCCCAGCATGTGCCCACAGCGGTGTGCAGCGGGGAACTGACAGACACGGCCGGTGTGGTGCTGTCACCCAACTGGCCGGAGGCGTATGGCAAGGGCCAGGACTGCATCTGGGGGCTGCACGTGGAGGAGGACAAGCGCATCATGCTGGACGTCCGCGTGTGAGTGTGGGGATGGCCCAGGACGGGGATGGTGGGACAGGGGGTCCGTGCACCTCCTGCCCTCATGGCCCCACTGCCCCAGGCTGCGGCTGGGCTCGGGGGACATGCTGACCTTCTACGACGGGGACGACCTGACGGCGCGTATCCTGGGCCAGTACACGGGCGCCCGCGGCCGCTTCAAGCTCTACGCCTCCACCGCTGATGTCACCGTCCAGTTCCAGTCTGACCCCGGTGCTGGTGCCTTCGCCTATCGGCAGGGCTTTGTCATCCACTTCTCGGGTGAGCCCTGCCGGCGGGACAGCATCACCAGTGTCCCTGGTGTCCCCACTGCACTGCTCACCCCCCATCCCCGCAGAGGTTCCCCGTAATGACACCTGCCCCGAGCTGCCGGAAATCGCCAATGGCTGGAAGACATCCTCGCAGCCAGAGCTTCTCCATGGCACCGTGGTCACCTTCCACTGCTACCCCGGCTTCCAGCTGACCGGCACTGACCTCCTGATGTGCCACTGGGACCTGACGTGGAGCGGTGACCTGCCCTCCTGCGAGCGGGGTGAGTGGTGCCCAGCCGCGTTCCCCCGCCCTGCGGCGTGTCCCCAACCACCGTCACCATCGGTCACTCCCTCCCGCAGTGACAACCTGCCGGGACCCCGGGGACGCCGAGCACAGCCGCAGGGTGGTCTCCAACCCGAAATTCCCTGTGGGAGCCACCGTGCAGTACGTCTGTGACAAAGGCTACGTCCTGGCGGGCGCCGGGACTCTCACCTGCCACGACCGCGCCGCGGGAGGACCCAAGTGGAGTGACCGTCTCCCCAAGTGCATCCGTGAGTTGGGTACCCGCTCCCTGGGCACGTCCCCCAAGCTGCTGGCGAGCGCTGACGCCACCACATCCCTGCCCTGCAGCAGAGACATACGAGCCCTGCCACAACCCCGGTGTGCCGGCGGGCGGGCGGCAGAGCCCGGAGCGGCGCCTGTACCCGGCGGGAGCCACCCTGCACTTCTCCTGCACCGCGGGCCGGGCGCTGCTGGGCGAGAGCAGCCTGCGCTGCCTGCCCGGGCACCCCTCGCGCTGGAGCGGCTCCCCGCCCATCTGCAAGGCGGGTGAGAGGTCCTTCCCACCCCAGCACCCTGGCGGCACCGCTCGGCACCCCGCTGCTCACCCCTGATGCTGGTTTCTCTCTCCCACCCTCTCCAGCCTCCTATGATGAGTTTTACAGCAACCGCAACCTGGACGGTAAGGGCAAGGGAGCGTTGGGGTGCCAGGGTGCGGAGGGGCACCCAGGGTGCAGCCGATGTGGGGTGTCCCCTCGGTGAGCCCCCAACTTCCCCGAGCAGCTGTAGCCAAGGCTGTGCCCTCGGGGACGGCGCTGGAGGGCACCAATGTTGCCATCGCTGTCTTCCTGCCCGTGCTCGTGGTGGCCCTGCTCATCGGGGGCATTTATCTCTACTTCTCCAAGTGAGTGGCCCACTGGCCCCTGCTGTCCCATGGGGGTCTCCACAACCCCCTCGCTGCCCACTCCAGCTGCCCTCTCCCCACAGGCTCCAGGGGAAGCCAGCCCTGCAGCTGCCCCTCGCAGGCTCCCACCCCTACGACCATATCACCGTGGAGTCAGCTTTTGACAATCCCACCTATGAGACAGGAGTAAGTACTGGCCCCTGCAACCCTCAGCCGGGGCTGGGCACCCTGGGGACCCCACATCTCATGGGGACCTGTCCCAGGGGCTCTGTGTGGGGTGGGACAGGCATGGGGTGGGGTCTTGTGTTCCAGGGATTGTGCATTAGACAAGTCATCCATCCAGGGACCATACATGAGGTGGAATATCCACTTAGGAATCATTCATGAGACGGGACATCCCTCCAGGGACTATTCACAGGATGGACATTCATCTAGAGACCACACATGGGGTGGGACAACCATCCCAGGGACCATGCACAGGATGGACATCAATCCAGGAACCACACACAGGATAGAACAGCTATCCAGGGGCTGTTCACAGAATGCGACTACATCTAGAGAGCACACTTGGGGTGGAACATCTCTGTAGGCACTACACGTCAGTTTGGGATATTGTAATAGGTTTCAGTATCCAGAAACATGTCTCTGGATCCAAAATTCAGCCAACAGAAACCTATGACAGATATCCATATGGGATATTCATCCCAGAGCCATGTACAGCATGGACATTCATCAGGACTCATGTATAGGATGGGACACGAGCTGGAGCATTCATCCAGGGACTACATATTAGACAGGACATCCAGCCAGGAACTGCACACAGAATTGAATATCTGTCCATGAACCACAAGTGGCAAGGGACACACATCCCCAGGGCCACCTGTGGTCTGGGACGTGCCCCAGGTCCCTGCGGGGTGGGAGATGCCCTGTCCCAGGCACCCGTCACACTGCCGGGTGTCCAACCCCTTGCAGTCTGTTTTCTTTGCAGGACACAAGGGAATATGAGGTGTCCATCTAGGCGTGGGCAGTGTGGAGTTGGGCACCGCAGCCCCCCCTGCCGGGCCCCCGTGCCCGCCGGCCCCCGGCACGGGTCGGACTCGCCTCTCCCAAGGAGACTCCAGCCGAGCGCTTGGCAGGACCCACCCGGGCACCGGCCACCCCCCTGCCTCCCCCAGCCCACCCCGACACCCGTGGGGTCTGTCCGAGCTCCGCTGACCCCCAGTCCCCTGTGCTGTGCTCATGGGGGGCTGAGCCCCCGGGGGTCCCGCACCTCCCGCTGCCCCTCCCGGCCCCGGAGACCCCG
>VXAU01000552.1:232096-309548 GCA_013399695.1 Formicarius rufipectus | reverse complement strand
ATACATATATATATATATGTAAAGCTACATACACAAATTTTCTTTTAGAACATGTAAATGAATGCTCCAACTTGAATTTTATTCATCAAAATAGCTGGAGAGAATATCCACTTAAGCACATAGCCTAATCACGTTGAAGTAGTGGGGGAAAAGTGTTTATTTTCACCTCTGTTTATTTTTTCACTGGTAAAAACAAAAAGAGAAGAAAAATAATCATAGTGCCTATGACAAAGATTGTCATTTAAGGAGTGTGCAATGTGTACCATAATTACTTTAACTGCAAATGGAAGCCACTTTTAGACTGAGCGTGGTTGAAAGGAAATATCCTTAGAAAAACTGTCATGCAGCATCCCAGGAAATGTTTTGGTTCAATATGTTTGGCCTCCATTTTTGTGGAGCTGTACATTCCTGTCCATGGTTCTAAAGTATAAAAAAAGAACTGATTTCAGAATCAATCTGTATTTTGACTCGTTTTTATACTCCCCGCACCCAGGCTGGTTTACCATATGTGTAAATGATACTGAACAGTAAAATTTTCCTGTTTAGTGTCACAAATGAGTTTTACCATGTTATTTAATTCAGTCCTTTTTCCCTGCTCAAGTGGTGTGCTCCTGCTGTCACCAGCCATCTCCCACTCAAAGCAGAGGTTTCATTTGTTCACAGAGCCACAAAGAGGGTTGAGACCGACCTGCCTGAAGACATGAGTTCCATTTGTTCAGCCTTGCTGGTGGGAGGATCAGCCAGGGTTAGCTGGAGATTGAGACAGGAAGGTACAGGGATCTCTGATGTCTCTGCACATGGAGAGGCACCTGCCTGGAATGCCCACGTTTCCTGCTGCAGAAATCAATCCTTCCAGTCTCACCTGTTAGCCTCTTGGCTTGAGGCTAAATGTGTCAGGCAGAAAGGCAGAAAACAACACATTGACAGGGAGGATCAGCTGAGACTGAGCTGAGGTAGAGATGGCAGTAACCTTCATTCTGGAGTCACAATGAAAAAATAAGCACGTGTTTTTTGCAAAGTGAGTTCCCGCCTGAACAGAGTGAAACACATCCAGGTATCACAGCAGCAGCCGTGGGGCCAGGGCAAAATCTCAGAGTCACCCATCCATGACCAGCCAGGGCTCCCAGCTGGGGCAGCCACAGCAGACGTGGTGCCCACCCCTCCTTGCAGCCCCTCCCACCTTGCATGTATGTCTCTCCCCTTCCCCTGTGTCTGGGGTCATGTTTTCAAGCACATTCCTACTCTTCGTGCTGAGCTTATTCATCATCCAAACCCCAAAGAGGCTTTCTGCACAAGTGCCTTCAAATGACTCTCCAGGTGATGCCAGGGACCCCTTGGTGAAGGCCCGAGTCCTGCAGCTCCCTGCCACCACCATCGCCACTCTCGGTGTGCTGAGCACCTGTTCCCAGGTAAGGGAAGGAGGGTGCAGGGCTGCAGGTACTTCCCAGCTCCACTATCCCTCAGTTTAGCTCCCCCCACGCCACTCCTTCATGATGTCCTGCAGTTCCTCACTTTTTTCTTTTTCTATTTTTTTTTCTCCTACTGCCCGTGGTTCAGAATAGCTCTGCACCTGGCACTTGGTTTCTGCCAATGCGTGTTGCCAGCGTGAGTCCAAGTGTTTTGAATACACCGATGTTACAAAGTAGCAAAAGGAATGCATTACTTTGAAACCCCTCTTCCACACACCTCATCCCCTGGGGCTGAGGCAGAGGACCTTCTGTGAGTTTGATGATGAAACCCACTGGCCTAATAAGGAGGTTTTTCCTTTTGCCCAGGGCAAAGGCCAAGTTTGGGTGGGTATGTCGTGCTGCCACCCACAGACAACACTCGGCTGTGTCAGGTGGAGCTGTTGACCTGGTTTGCAGTCACAGCTGTAACCACTGAGGACACCCTTTATCTTCCCACCAGTGGCCACTCATTCCGGTCTCTTCTCCTCGTGTTCCTGCAGCAGAAGGGCCCTCTCTGGCTGGGAGGAAGCAGTGCTGAAGGTATGGCTCTGGTAGGAGGCTTGTTTCCTAAATGTGTTTTTTAGAGGTGTTTGTAGAGGGGATGTGGGTTGTTTGTTTGTTACCATTTGGTTTGTGCTGGATATTTTCTGGAGTAAGTATTTTATTTATTCTATGGTGCAGTAACTGAGTTTATTAGACTGAGCATGGATTAAGGTACTGGAGTGTAATAGTCTTATGGCTTCATCTTAAAGCTTTTACTTGATTCAGAGCTATGGCTGATTGTTTTGAAAATGTGCATGCTTGGTAAAAGAGGATCTCCTCCGATTTCCTCTTTGTCTAAGGATAAACTGCAAGTTCTTTGTTCTTTTTTTCTACTCCTTTCCAGAATGGAAAGATCTGAAATTTATTCAAAGCATAATTTATGACTCAATAGGCACAACATAGTGTCCACCCATCCTCATCCATGTGCTGAGGAACTCTGTGAACTTTCAAGGGTGCAACTTCACATCTAATATATAAGAATGCAATAAGAGTGGCTTATAAAATTTCCATTAAGACTCATGGTTGATACTTACTTAAAATTTCATGTTCTTATGGAATGCCTTTTGCCAAAGACACATTAATTATGAGTGCTTTCTGAAGCAAGGCTCTGGCATGTATTATACAGCTGCAGCAATGTCCTGTGATGATCTGTATCCCCATTACTGAAACCACTTGGCTTAGGCAGTCATCTACAGAGCAAAAGTTTTCCTTAAATCACTTAAAAATACTGAAGTATTTTTAATTCCTACTCTTTGCAGATTCATAGCAAGCTGCTGAATATGCTAACAGGTATACCTCTCAAGTTATATTTAAAGTTATGTCTACTGCTAATGGCAAACACTGCAGTTACTTACTAGCAAAATTCTTATAGGACTGTCATTGGTACTATGCAAAACAAGAATAAGTACTATTGTAAGCATCATTTTTATTAGGACTTGCAGCTCACAGTGAAGTGGTCGCTTATGTGCAAAATGTCTCTGCTCCAGGTGAATCAAAGATGGTGGTGAAGCTATTCTGTTTCAGGAGCAGCACTACTCCCCCTGACCCCCAAACAAAACAAAAAAAAAAGTTTGCTACTAATTTAATACTACTGAAAATATTGCACTTGTGTCTATAATTTCTGGATGTTTTCTAACCTTGGGTCAAAGAGCTTGTTTCTCTTCAGTATGGTGAGAGAATGAAATTGGAGGTGGGCAGGCAGTAAAAGAGCAATCATTCACAAAATCCTGGTTTTACCCTATTCTGGTGAGTTTGTAACTGCCTTTTTAAATATTCATAAGCACTCTTACAATAGGATTTACTGAAATGCAAAGATGCAAGGAAGGGGCTGGCATTTTGGGAGCCTCTGGCTGTCTGCTGCAGAGGAATTGGAGGAAGCCAAGGCCTGGGGAAAGAGTGGGTCTCACCTAAGATGAAGACAGATTTGGGGATATCTGTGTGCCAGGGACTTAGAGGACAAACTCTGTGAGCCTCCTCCATATTCAAATGGGTATAAGCCAGATGAACAGCTCCAAGTCACTAAAGGGGAGCTACTTGCAAAACTAGGTGGAGGAATCTACTCTGAAAATAAGACTCATTGGTTTTATTTCTTGGTAATTATCTTCCAGAAAAAGGGGTGGCTCCAAATACAAATTCTTACTCAGCATAATCTTGTAAGAGCAACATACAGGGATTTGCAGGTGAAGCCTGTTATGTTTGGTGCCTGAATGTTCTTGACCCACAGCTGTACCTCCTAACTCATCAGACTGACAGATGGCTTGGATGAGGAACGGTGGAGGGAATGGATTGACTAATTCAATGTAAAGATGATGTTTTCCAGTAGAGCTGATAAATTTTTAAGGAATCAAAGAAACAAGGGGGAAAGGAAATAGAGTTCAGTCTTAGATATTAGCTTTTTCTCCTGAAGTCAGACCAGAGAAGGCTACAGGGATTCAATTTTAGGAACTAATTTAGGAGAAAAAAACCCCCACAACTTTTAAAAACTAGTTGCTGTAGCCTGGGATTGCAGTTAGCATTACTGATTCTGTGGTCGGGTTGGGTACTGCAGGCATACACGTCCCTATCGGGCTGCACTCAGCATCTCTCATTTATAACAGTCTCTTCCCACTACTACCTGCCTCTTTCAGGCTGGTGGGGATGGAGAAAGTATGGCTTCTCCCCAACGGTTAGTCCCTAGAGCTGCAGTATGTCCCTGCTATCTTTTTGGTGTCTTATATGAGGTTGCTAGTTGTCCTTTTTGGGGTTTCTCCTATGGTATCTCATGCTCTAGTTCTTTTTCTATGTCATACTTGAAATTTTGCTGCTATTCTTGTAAAAATAGTGGTGCTGTTCTTGTCTGGGATTTATATCAGGGATAACAGATATGACAGGTGTTCAGTACTTTCTTTAAAATAAAAAGGTAGTTGTTGTTTTGGTCAAGTCTCCAGGAAATCTGGAGAGCCTGAGGCTGGCCTCACAGCTGACAAGCTGGATTGGGTCAAGGTGTCCACACAGGAGAGCGGGCAAAACTTCCTGGGGACCTTCCTGGGAGATGTGGAGACTGACCTGCTGAGATGACTTGTGAAATCACTGCTGTGCCAATGCTACTCCAAGAGATGAAGTTATAGCAGTAATTTGGTACAAATTTTTAGGGTGAACTACAGTTTCTGAACATTGGCTGTCCTCTTTGCTGCCAGCAGCGTAAGGAACATGTGAAAACAGTGTAGTGCACGGTCTATCAACAAGGCAGGCAGGGCAGATGAATGCAGGTGTCTGATAATTTCCATGCAGCCAGCAGAGGAATTGGGAGAAGGAGGGAGACTTTGCCTTTCCCTCTAAAATGTGCTTGATTTGTGAGCTTTCCAGAGCACTGCAGAGATCAGGTGCTCTTGGTCGCTTCTTTTAGCAGTCTGTATTTAACATTGACTATAACAGCTTCTTGACCCAAACTCCATGTCTCATGCCTTGCTCTGGAACATTTCTTAGTTTGAATAGGACAGTGTTTATAGATTTATTGGTGTTAATTTTTACTGTAAATGTAGACCAGCAAGGTATAGAGATGTAACTTCTGATTTCACAGCAAATGAACCTTTTATTCCTATCTAGATAATTGAGCCAATGTAATTTAAATTCTCTAACACAGAGCTTTTTCTCTCCATGAATTAGATGGATTAACCTTTCTTAGAAAGTTATCACTAATTATATTACTGTACTGGGCTATCAGTTCCTTTCCTCAATAAGTTACTATTTTTATATGGCTACAGTGACCCAAAGTAATTAAAACAGCAGTATTAGTTGAAGCCTTTTGCTTTAGCACTCTTCTGAGGAAATTTACTGCTTCTACTAATGTCTTACAAATACTGGGAAGGAATAGCAGTGCATAGAGAGAATTCCAATAAGCACTGTCAGAGGAATAGCTGGGGATACCCAATCAGAATAGTGTTCCTTTTTACCCCCTAGATGATTGCACTGGGGTATTGCATGTCTCTTTCAGAAGAGGAAGAAAGTATTCACTATTAGCATCCATTAGATTGCTTTTGTATGTTAGAAATAATTGACTTTTATCTAGCTGAAGATGATCAAAGAATAAGATGATAATTAACTGCATGTTTTCAGTCTGAGATTGCCTAGAGTCCAAAAATTCACAATGCCAAAGGCTGAATTTTTCTTTTTTTAGAATTGTAGAACATTGAGCTGCTGTTGTGTGCAATAAGTGGTGTCAGTTGAATACTTGCTGATTGTCTAATACCTGATTTCTTAGGTGTTCAAGGTCTACTTTGTTTCATGTATTAGGAATTAAGGTAAATGGGAAAAACTGAAAGTTTGTCACCCCAGAGGAAAACGTCTCACCTGATTTTCATGAAAGATATGTCATGAGACCAAATGGGAGCGAATTTCATGATTTATGGATTAAATATCACTTTAATCAAAACGACATTTAAAGTAGCCAGCTTAATCATTGTCATCAACTTCATCAGGGTGATTGAAACCATCATTACTTTAGCAACTGATTAGTGAGAGCTGAGTGTAGTCTTTCCACCGAAGCTGGAGCTGCTCATTAGAAGAATGTCAGAGGTCCTTGAGTCTATCTGCCCTGGTGCTTTTTCTGTATTTTGCCAGAGGGCATGTGGATTTTTCCTTACATTAAACTTCTTTCAGTGTAATTCAAAATAATTAGTATTTTGCATTACAAATACCTAAGTATTTATGCATAAAGCTTGTTGATAAAAGCAGAGTGCAAAAGTCTGACTGTTTCTTAGGCTTCATAACCAACGCTAAACAAATAATTAACTATTTAAACATGATTTTGAAAAAATATGAGAGAAGGCTGGAGTTTCTGAAGGAAAATGGAAAAATATAGCATGCAAACAACACATAATCCCAAAGCCACACAGAGGACAGGTGATTGATGTGTGCTCCAACAGAAAAACAGTGTTACCTGGGAAAGATTACCAGAATGATAGTCAGCTTGGAAACTGACATATAGGCTTCTCTGTCCGGAATAAGAAGATTAATTAGAAACATGATTCATATATAGCACACCCCTGGGGTATTTGGGGCAGGTAAAGGAAAAAAAGATAAATACTTCAGAATAAGCCATTTAAGACATAAGCCAGCAGCAAGGTTTTCAGGAGCATAAAAATGAGTCTGATAAGCAAGTAAAATAACCATAAACTACATAGGAAGTTACTTGTAGACATGATGCATCCAGCTAGCCAGAGACCTTGGGGAGGGGAGAACTTTATGTCAAACTGAAGATGTTATTAATGATTAAGAAAGCAGCCTTCTTGCTCTAGTTTTCAACATGGTCATTTTTTGCAAAAACTAATGATTCCTCTCATCTGTATTTGGAAGGAGATTAAGGAAAGGAAGCCAGAGATGTTTTTGTTGTTTTGCAGTGATCACCAGGGGAAAGGCAGTCATTCCCGGCAACCCTCTCAAAGAAGCATCAAACAAGTAACAAGGAGGGCCCTTAGTGATGCACAAAACAGCGTAGAGGGACAAAGTTCCAATTTGGTTTCAGAATGTATGGAAAAAAACCATGACTATGAAACTAATGAAAATCTTCTATTTATCTTCATGGCTTGCCAACTAAGCTTAACGACAGGCAGCATTGAAAGGAAAGTGACATGGAAAGGAGAGTTTAATGAATGTGGGGAAAGCAAGGATAAAGGGGATAGAAGGGTTCTTGACCAGTAGAACAAGAAGTGGCTCCCCCACCATTTTTCTTGTGTTGATAGTCATGTTCTTGTCACCTTGAATGATGAGGCCACCTGAGACCTAGACATGTACTGATTTAACAGCCATAATCTCTTGCCCTTATGGAGCAGGAAGACCTGTGTCAATCCTGCTCACCTTTCTGTGAAAGACCTTTGCCCAGCTGTGATGGTGTCTTTCCATTACCAGATCTTCCAGGGCTTTTCTGTGGCTCTTTGGTGCCATATCTGTTGGTTGCTGAGATCTTGACTACTTGTTTTCATTATTACTGGGATATTTCTCAGAGTAATTGGGTTCTTCAGATTCACACAAGTGAAAATATTTTGTGGCAGTAAGTAGAGCTCCTCCATAACAAAACAGTATTCTCTGCCATCACAGAGTACATGGAGATGATCTTTTGTAGCCTGAACTTGGCAGAAGGGATTTCATGAGACTTCCTGCACCAGCACAGATACCCTTCTTCTGTGCATAGAGAGTTGTGCTGTTCCTTCACCTCTCTGCCTTCCTGAGTCAGCAGGGCTGGGTGAAGGCAATGTGGCAGCAATGCTGCCAGCACCCTCTGAGGCTGTGCAGTGCCCCTGAGTGCCTGGTTCCTCCCCTGGCCCTGCTGTCACAGCAGCTGGTGCTGCTGCAGCAGAGTTCTGTTTGAATCGGGCTAATGTGAATCAGGTTTGTTATTGCTCACGTCTGCAGGAGAGACTGAATCAAGTTTCCAATTTATGCTTTGGGCAAAAACACTTTTGCTTCAAAGAAATATTCCTCCTGTGGCTGTTGTTTCAAAACACATACTGGAATTTTATTTCTATTACTCCTTATTAGTGGTGCTCTGTCTCTCTCCTGCTTCTGTTTCAGACCCTGTAGGTGGGCTTTAATAGACACATACCCTTCCTTCTGCTGGGCTAGTGTTATCCTTGTTGCCTAGAAGGTGCATTTGGTACCATTAACAGGCTTTTTATGGTGGTTCCATAGTTTTGAGAGAGTGTTTTGGAGTGTCTGTGTGTTTGGCAATTGCTGAAGCAGCAGCACCTGTGACTTTCTGGAGAGAGCTGCTGCAGACAAGTCACACTGTGTTGGGGATGGCAGACAGGCTTGGCATACCCCACAGTGCTGGGGCCACGGCTGCCTCAGAGTCCTGAAACGAGGAGCCCAGGCTTCTGTTCTCATGCAGGAGGACAATCAAACCTTCTAAATGTAGCAAATAACTCTGGCAGCAGATTGCAGGAGAGCCAAAAGCAGAGTGAAGCACATCCGATGGTGCCTGATGCTTTGTCAGCAGTAACCTTGCACGAGCCTTGACAGCAGCTCCCAGCTCTGGTGATGAGGGCTCTGCCACCAGCCACACTGGCCTCTGTTCAGCCAGAAGCTGGACTTGGGGGCTCCCCTGGGCCATCTGGATGGGAGCCAGCATCTGCTAAAACAGTGACATGGAGGGAGTTGACTATGGGGCAACATAGTTCCCAGCTCCAAATTTTCTTTCAATTAGTACTGTGACGGTGCGATCACCAATTTGGTGGCTATGAGAAGGACAAGTACAGGCCAGGCCAGCCAAATTTCTGGAGTATGAGACACAGCTGTCTGAGCAGGAGTGTGGTTATGCTGTTGTGCCTGTACCTGAAGAAAGGATTCAATTGTTCCTATAATGAAAAATGTTACTGAATTTCTCTGCTTCTGCATGGTTCATATTTTTCCAACATAATTCCTTCTGGATTTCTTTATTACTACTACTTGCTCTAGCTGATCTGATTTTGTGGTCAAAATGAGCAGATGGAGAGGGACATGCTATTCTCTAGTATGTTCTAAACAATATCAACCCAGTGAGTTTAAGCACCAGTGCAAATAGCTGAAACTTGAATCGTAAACAATTGCTTTATCAGACAAAAATTGTCTCAGCCTGTTAAGGGAGTAGACATTTATTAACCTCCCACCAACATGGCAGAGTTTCAGAAAGTTCATGCATATGCTGTCTTGTTGACCTGCTTAAAGAAAAAGAGAGTTTGCTTCTATAGGTTGCTGTGGAAGAGATGGTACACTTGTAACAGGGGTATTTTTGTAGATATTACAATTACTGAAGCCTTTGAAAGTAAATCTACTGTTGACGGTAATAAAAATAAATGGCTTGTGCGTGAAATAGTCGAGTCCCAAATACCCAAAAATATCTTTCTGCTAAATTAGAGTTGTTTAGTTAAGGACTGTTAGGGTGACAAAGGCTGAGAAGTGATCTGGTTTGGGCCACTTTTAGCATAATTCATATTAAGTACTTATATCTTAGAAGTGTAATTACCTATTAAATAATTTTTTTCCCCTACATTTAAGGAGAGAAGTCTATCCTGGAGTTTCAGGAAATGGGGCTGAGAAGGGACACGAGGGAAGCCAAAGTACCATCAGCTCTCTTGATGGGTGTTCATCTACCTTTTCTTCAAAGCTTGTGCAATTTCCCTGGATAACACCTTCTACTAATTCTAATCCTTTAATGTCTTTGCTGCAAGTGAAGGCTAAATCTTGTTTCTCTGACATGCAGAGAAGTTTGCCATTTTCCTCTGTCTCTACCTCTCCGAGTAATTGAGGACTATTACAGATCTTTCTGAGCCTGGGTTGCCCTTCTCCCTGGGTGTGTTCTGAAGCCACGTTGCCCTCAACTCCCTTCCACCAAAGGAGACTTCAGACAGTGTCTCCCCCTCCCCCAGTTACAAAAAGGAAAACTCAATAATTGAGTACAGTTTTACTATTAAAATCAGCTTTTGTGTTATAGTGTTTTCATTCAGCCCCTGTTTTCTGTTTTGTCAGATAAGGTAACAAAAGTCTATTATAATCAAGGTACCTACTTTGCCTGGGCTTCTCTGCCTTACAAGGTCTGCTCTCCTGTCCAGGAAGGAGATTGGATTGGTACAGTTAGTGTATGACAAACCCATGTTTGTTATCAGTATCTGCAGAGCCCAGGAAAATTGAATGTGAATGAGTTGAATAAATGAATTCAAGAACAGAAATACTTTGCTTTCCTTGTGTGTTCACACAAATAATTTCTTCCTTGTATACTTTAAGAAAAGAGACTGGTTACCCAGATGTTCTCCTTCCTCCCATCCTCACTTATTTGTCAGGGCCACTCTGCTTGAGCTTTTTCAGTGTTTCTAGCCAGGATGTGAGCTCTTAGAGGTGATGTATAATTGTTTGGAGAGAAACTGACTGGAGCAATGTCTTCTAAGACAAATCCCATAAACCCCAAGGGAAGCGTTTGCAAAGGCAGGAATACAGATCCAGTGTGTCCAAAGACAAGTACTGAGGATCATGGCAGGCAGAGACACAAGCGGACATCTGTGGCAGATCAAATGGAGGCTCCTCTACTTGTAAAAGGTCCTTTCTGCATGTGCTAATAAAACAGATAGCTCTATTTTATTTACATAGCAAAAGAAATAAGACAGTTCTCTTGCAGCCAATGTCCTGGCAGGTCTGAGGGATCTATTTGAGGTCAGCATTGGCAGTGTCCTCCCACCTTCTGACAGTGCTCACGCTGCCCAGGCAGACACTTGTACTGCCTGACTTGCACTGGCTTTGAGGCTTGTGTAACCACACATAAACTCCAGGTGGTGTTGTAAGCAACACACCACTTGGTATTTGGAAGAGAATGATTCGAAGTGTGGGCTTTGTGGACTTCAAAGAACAGATGCACTAAACCATAGTGATATTACATGTGTATTTTAAAAGCATGTTCCTTGCATACCAAAGAGAATTTATCCCAAATTAATTAGTGTTCTTGGAATTCATATTTTTAATGTCCTCTGTGGAAGTTAAGAAATGGAGTAGTTTTACTTAATTTTTGATGTGGTTACTGCTCTTCAGGTAGTTCAAGCTGATCAATTTATTAGAAATTTTAAATGTTTAAAAACAATTATTGATGGACCAGAAGCCTGAGCAGCCTGTTCCACAGACTCTTCATAATTGCAGTATGACAAAATGAAGGCTCAATAAATAAATTTTTGGTCCTGAGATATCTAATACGTAGTACTAAAAATAGCATAAAACTGTGGAATCAAGGGCCTTTACACTAATTTTAGGGAAAACTGAGAACAGTAATGAAGACTTACACTTGCCTTGTGTGTCTTCTCAGCATTCTCATGACTCACCAGTGACATTACATACCCATGACGTTACTATATGTGTGCTATATAAGCTTCCCTATGGAGATGGGAAGGAACAACTGTTTCTATCAGGACCATAGCTAAAATGGACATGAATAGGATTTCCTCTTTTGCCTCAGTCAGTAGGAAATCACTGAGTCATACTGCTGAAGAGTAATCTTACCTTCCCAGTTAGCAGTCAAAAGCTGTTCTGTATGTGATCTGAATGCTTCTGAAAACTGGGATGAACCCTTTAGATTACTTACCTGAACAGAAACAGGCCTCCAGTTTATCCTTTAGTAGTTAACAGAAAGTTTGCTGGTGCTAATGAATTGTTTAATCAGAATTTTACCACTCATCACACAGAAAACAGAGCCCCTGCACCCAGGGAATAGAGCCTCAAACACTTGACTGATGTTTTCAAAGTATATGCACGCTGTAACGCTGAGAATGGTTTTTCAGTTGGATGTGCTTTTAGCATCCTATTTTGGCACAGTTGGACTACATGTATATATAAGTCTACTGATTTCCATTAAATGTTTTGAGTTGCCAAAGCCCAAGGAAAAAATGTGTACTTTTCCCAAGGAGTTATACTGGCCATCAACAGCTTTCCAGAAAAACTTGGATTTCCCCCACCCTGTAGAACTGTAAGGACATAGCCTGTAGCGAAAAAGTACAGCTCAGGTATGTGTACAGTCTCAGGCTGCACAGAAGGACTGACAGAATTACTGAAGCTGCTGGAGATCCATTGCATCAGTTTCCAGAGCAAAAGTTTCTCCTGCCCCCACCACTCCTTTTGGAAAACTCTCCAGCCAGAGGGTTGCTCTTAGTGCTCGCTGGAAAACACTGAGCAAGAGGATCTAGGAGAGCAGGGAGAGTAAAAAGAGGGGATAGAGGGGAGGGACAGAGAAAAAAGAACATGCACAGTAAACTTAATACACAGTAAAATTACCCTTTATGTGTTTCCTCAATAGCTGGATTATTTCAGCAGTTTGGCAGATGAGTTACTTGTTTTTCTACTGAAAGTGGTAGCAAAGAGTCGCATTAAGAGTGGTTGCAATGCTTTAATTTGTTCTTAATTAAATCTTACTCCATTCTATTTCACTTTCAAATTTTCCCGTGTTTAAGGGTGATTTGCAATTCAGCCTTACTATTCATGTTTAAATTGCCATTTATGCATGTACTTTCTGTGGTTGCTAATGAAAATTTAACTCAGATTTGATAGCGCTGCTTTTAAGAAAGACACAGGAAAAGTGTGTAGATTGTTTGCTTTTTTAGATCTCAGGTACTGTTGACTATGCTCAGAGCTGAAGCTGAAAATTCAGGAGCATCTGTTTTCTCTTGTGATTATAACACTCTCATGACATGTATTTTGATCAAAAATAGTGGTTTTGCTTTCAGCTGAAGAAAACAAAAGGAATGGGAAATGGACTAAGAGGTGGGCTAAAAACAAAACCCCAAACAAATGAAATGCCACCAAAACAGAGTCATCCATGTAGGTACTGGCTTTCAGTCATGGATCAGTGAAACGTGAGAAAACTAGACTAAGTTCAAGCAGAGATTATTTCGCTATAATTTAGCTTTTGGGCATCAGCTTGCTAAATGCAAGCCTTGGCTTTTTCTACCCATAGTTCTGGAAAAAAAATTAATCAAATTTGCTTTGAAGAGGAGAGCAAATAGGGAATCAAATGTAGAAGGTAAAAAATTAGTGATCATAGCGTTAAAGACTAGCAGGCTTCCACGTAACAGCCACCTTGAGACTGAAGCTTGGTTTTCAGCTGTGAGGAGACAAACTCATTGTCATCATTTTGCCAGCCCACTGACAGAAGTTTTTCATGGTTGTAGCTTTTCTGTGTTCAGATGACTGTGTTCTTGTACTGACTCTTACCTGACACTTGTAATTCCATCATACTGGGAAATATTTGGATGTATTTGATGTAATGTACTCCAACACAGCTGTAGCTGACCCAGGGCAAATACAGAAAAGTACATTTGAGTTGTAGATGGAAAGGAAGATGGTAAACTAGCTGGACCATTGAGCTTAAAGGGCAATGAACAGTGGCACAAATCATTATAGAAGTGGGAAAAAAATGAATTTTATTTTGCTGGCCCAAAAAGAATGGCATGTATCGCTTCAAGTGAAAGAAAATCACTGTTATCAGAGCACTGTAAATGGCAGATGAACAGTCCTGAATCCCACCAGTCCACCCTGCTGTGTGGGTACCTCATTTGCTTACTTGTTGATGTAAAGCAGACCTAAAAATTGCATTCTGAGAGAAGCTACTCAAGACAACCATATTGAACTGAGACAAGCAGAAGATATGAAACAGAAGAAATTCCTGTTTGCAATCAGATTAGAACAGTCTGAACAATGCTCTTTATTTAGAACAAAAACAAACACTATTGAATTGCATTAAATCTTAGGGGGACTCTTAAGACACAAATAACCTCATCTGATTTTTCTATCTAATGCATAACTATGGACTTTAATATGGATATCTAACCTCAGAAATTTTAGTGAAAGATGGGTATTGTAGTGCAATCCTCAGAACTAAAGAGTTCAGGCAGTGAGACAGACCTATTCAAGCCACTTCTGCATTGCTTTCTAATCACTGTGGAAAGTTACTTATAGAAATGTTTAATAGTTAAAATCTCTAGAGTTTTACCCTCTTTGCTTTCTCAGGAAACACTGAATGCTACTGGGGGTCTACGTCCCTTGGCGCTTCCCAACAAGGATTTCTACTAGAGCGTTATTTTGCAAAGCTATTGGCTACACTTGTGCATTCCTTCCTATGGTGTGTGTTTGCATTTTATGGATTATGCACCAAGAAGGGGAAAATTATAAGGGTTTTTTTTAATTTTAAATGGGGAAAATCTCATTTTATGTCTCATTTTGAAGATCAGCGTTGTAATTTAAATGCTATGGTGGCAAAAAGTGCAGCCACTGAAATTCATGGATAAAATGTGACCACAAAAGTAAGACTTGAGAGTTCTCCCTGCATAATGGCACCTCTCTCTGTGTATGGTTTTCGTGGAGCAAGAGCTTATTTCTGTGGCCCCTGGGTCACAGAAGCACACCTTTAACAGCCAAACACAGCTAGTCTTAATGGCTTCCAAATATGTGAATCAGCACTGGAGAGTGGTGATTAAACAAATTTGTCCATTGATTCAGGTACCAGTAATACTTAGCATGACCAACTCAGTGCAAGTCAACTGCAGTATACAGAGGGATGTTTGTTAACATTTGCTTTAATGGCTTGCTTAAAAAAAGCATACTGGTGTCTCTTGGAGCTTACAGTTTCCTGGGGAAGGAGGAGGAAATGGGGGGGAGGTGGTTGTGGTTTTGTTTTTAGGGGTTTCTTTTTTAGGCGGTGGTGTTTTTTGTTTTTGGGGTTTGTTTGTGTAGACGTGCAGCAGTGTTTGGCATACATCAGCTAAATGGAGAGGGAAAGCCACCTGGGGAAACCTTGGCAGATTCTGGCTGGAGGCCAATTTCAAACATTTTATGACTGCAAATTTGTTGCAGAGAATCAAAGAAACGGTAGGCAGAGCATTCAGAAGCAGAATAAATTAACCTCTCCTAAATTCCATCAGGAAACCCAGTACAGCAAGGGAAAAGAAAAGCCATGGAACTTTATCTTCCCTTTGAAGTTTTTCTAGCATGAATCTTTAATGACGGGTGGCTGCAACTTCTTTCCAAATTGTAATGAATGTACATACTCTAGGTTTTTTAGGCAGAGAAGATGGAGCCTAAACAAGAATAAGCCCAGGATGCCCCTTGCACTGACAGTTATCTGTAAGTATTCTCCTGGAGCTCTGAACTCCAGTTCTACTCCGTGCCAGTTATGATAAAGCCAGCACTGGAAAACTGAGGGGACTGGGGTGTGTAGTGTTTGTTCTCTGAGTACTGAAATCTGGAGTGACTCCAGTAGAGGGAAATGCAGAATCCTCCCTTCTGCAGCAGGCAGGCACCAAATGGCACAGCAAAGAACAGGCTATGAACATTTGTGGAAATGTAGAGAGAGAGACACTTCAGTGAAAATATGCAGGAAAAATGAATAGCTTGGTAAAAGCTCCTTTTTTGTCCCCCTTCTAGAAAATGTGCTTAGTAATAGGTTCATTTTGACTTCTAAAGGAATTTCTGTCAAACACAATTATCAGTGAAGACGACAACTGCAAAGGTATCAAAGCTATGTTTGCAGAAATAAGGCTTCAGAGCACTTTCATATGGAAGATATTTGTTGAATTTCTTTGCATGTCATTTTGTGTTTCTTCTTTATGAATTTTCCAACTGGTACATGCTATCTGTTTAAAGATGAGATTGCTTCAGCAGTTTTCTTTGTAAGAAAGCCTTTGGCAGCTGCATTGTATTTTTTTTTCTGTCTTTGGCTGAAAAGAAAGAGGAAAGTGAAACAAAGCACAGAAATAAAGCAGCCTGTCACACTGAAAAACTCTGAAACTTAATAAACTTTTTTTTAGTATGTAATTCTCTTTGATACACTTGTTTTTCGTATTTCTAATGGCTCTTGCTTAAGACAGTGTTGCCTGTATTAAGAAAGGCAACACAAGAAAAGTGTCTTGATATTGTTAAACTGAATGAAGCATTTGCATTAACTGACAATCAGGTCTAAAATCATTTAAAAATATTTTGAATGCAGTTATGAAAACAAATGTTTTCTTCCTCATGTCTGACGACTAATTTCATTTATATTCTGGATAAGACCAGAATGGTACCAAGAAACTTTCATCATTTGCTACTTTTGCTTTTTGCATGGCATGTATAGTCCATGTTGAAGGTGTCCTTTCTGTTCATGAGTGTTTAAGGACTTTGGTGGACTACTCACTAGCTCACAATTCAAACATGCACTGCATAATCTAATGAAAATTAAATGTCATCATTTGTCTGTAAGAGGAATGACCCACTGAATTAAAATTATGTAGAACCCTGAATTTCTTTCAAATGTTCTGGCAATGGGTCACCATTTCGAATGGTAAGTTTTCAGGTATGTTGGTAGAGCAGGAGCAGAAAAGGTGGATTGTGTTTGCAGGAAAGCAGGTGTTAATTAATTAACAGTAGTACTTACTGTCTTGTGTTTTAGAGCTACAGTCAAGAATGTCTTCATCACTGCTGTGCCAGGGAAAGTGCTGGTCAAATTATTTCAGGGGAAACATGTCATGTTTGCTTTAAGGACTGAAAGCAGGAGCTCTGAGCTATTTCCATTATGAAAAGTTTTCCAATGGAAATAGCAAATCACTCTGCTATTGTGCCCTTAGCCTGTTCTCCTGTGCTCTCCAGTGTTCCCCCTTAGGTACTCATGTAGAATCCAGTGGGATCTGGCCAGGGTTGTGAATGAGCAGAGGATGAGGATCCTCCATAACCAAAGCAGTGAGCGGAAGATTTCTTCATACCCAATTAATTTAAGACTTGAACAGAGCAGCTAAAAACCTGCTGCCATATTCAAAAGTTTATGAATGAATTTTTTCTTGCAGGGGGAGAAAGTCTTGTTCAGTCTCTAAATGTCTGCAAGCATCATCTTGCACAGGCATCAAATTCTTTTCTCCTCTAAAATTCAAGTGTGATATGTTGAGGCTCAAAGCTGCAGCAGGATGACTTTGTTCCTTCACCAGGCAAAACCTCCACTATGCATTTTGTAGTGTCAGCTCAGTGATATAAGTGAAGAGGATACATGACAGAGCAGGAGGCAGAATCTATTGCTGGTACTTCAGGATGTAAATCAGTCAAAGATAACTTCAGGTGGGAAAGAAATCTCCTCTCTATGTATTTAATGCCTGGCTATAAATTTGAGGACTCTAACTCCCTCTCACACAGCAGTATTGACTAATGTGTTTTTTGTATATACAAGTGTGCATTTGTCAGTTCTTTCTGCTCACAGTACAGACATTCACAGTTTTGATCACAGATGAGGACTCCCCTCTCAGAATTTTTTTGCAAGTACAGATTCACTTTACAAGTCTGCAGAGGATGCTGTGGCTTTATCAAATAGCACCCTGGTGGCCATGGACCAGCATTCTTCATGATTCAAAATTTCAAAACATTTCCTAAGAAAAACAAATTCACAATATGCAGTTTTCTGTCTCCTCACAGGCTGCTAACATCATAAACATGATGAGAACTGTTAATAGTTAAAGCTGAGTTCAGGTCACTTACTCCATTTCCAAGGTAGTGCAGCCACATGCTTAAAACCGTCTCTCCTGATTATTTTTAAGGCTTTGAAGGAACAGTACTCTGGAGCCCCTGTGAGCTGTATGCAGAAGCCTGCTGAAAGGAATTGCTCTTTTAAGAGGGTGAGAAGCACAGAAGCCTCTAATTACAGCAGTGCAAACTGTCAGTGCTTGTATAGTAGGCTATATTAAAATGTAGTTTGTGTTGGTTCACTTTCAAGCCAAGATAACAACCTCACAGGAAACAGGGCTTTTATATCAATTAGTTAAAAATTGATATGACTGCAGTGCAGCCTAGATAAGGAGGCACTCGCCCCTCGTGCTGCCAGGCACTCGATGAAACCTGCCCTAGAAAGCCAAGTAAAGTATCAGTCATTGCTAATTCCCTGCTGATGCTCCTGCAGGAAGCTTGTAAAGAAGATCCAAAGGCTCTTTCATTTCACTGTCCCATAACAGGTTTATAATAAGCTATGTGCTCCTGTCATAATTGACTGGTTTAATTCTATTACGTTGTTCAGGCTAAAAAGATAAGAAGTAAAAAGAAAAAACTAGCATATTTCCCTTTAGTACTTTGCATGTAAAATTCCTACAGGACAAAGCAAAACAGTGGCATGAAAATGGTTAGCTGTATCTGGGAGGGGTCTTTGGTGTCAGAGCTGAAGCTCTGAAGTAGCAGCCTTGTTCCTCCTTCAGGCTCCTCAGCCGGTGATGGGAGTGGTGTGGCACTGTGGTAGGGATTGACAGAATGGGATGGTTTTTTCATGGACATCTGTCCTCTCCCTGCCTCAGTTCAGCAGTGGGTAGAGCTAAAAAGTGTACAGCCTGAGGTGATGTGGTTGTTGCTGAAAGCCTCAAGCCCTTCTGGGACGTGACAGCGTTTCTGAGAGCTGCTGTAGCTGTCCTGCTGTGTATCCACACACCATGAACTGCAGCTGTGTGATGGTGTTTGCTCAGGGTGTGTATAGCTGCAAGGAGAAGCTTAACAATGGGGAAAAATTGCTACTTAGTTCATTAATACTGCAGATGTTATTAAAACAAACCAGTTGGCACAGATTGCAGAATTTACTAGTCAGCAGGTCAGTTCATTTGCAAATGCCTCATACACCTCTAGTTATTGTTGTCCAGCTGCTTCCTGCAGATTCAGTTTGACCAGTCAGAAATAAAAACAAAATCCAGTGCACCAGTAGCATGCTCCTGGGACTCACCTCTGATTTATTCAGGCAGATACTTTCTGAAGGCATTGTACATAACGGCTGTGAGAGAGGGAACAGCCAGCATAGATAGTGGGAGATAGATGATAACTCTTTGATAAAGCTAAAAGAATCCCTGTCTTTGGGCCCCACATGTTCTTTGTATGCTGATTTTGGAAAAATTCAAAGATTGTACTGAAGTTCCTTTATTTGTAACTGTGCAGTGAGGGCTCCCTAAAGTATATTCAGTTATGATATTCAAAAACTGCTTAACTCCACAGGTGATAGAACTTCTGCATGTGAAAATTTAAGCATATCCTCATGTGCTAGGACAGTTTCCCTGCATTGGAGACTCCCCTCTCAGTGCATCTGAGCACAAGAAATGTTCCCTGTGTGCATGCAGTTATGCCTCAGAAAGGATAACTCCCATCAGATGGGATAAGGGTTTGTTTCATGGTTGGATTAGGAGAGAAAAGGTATATGTTAACAAATCATGGTGGCATCCAGTGTCACAATAAGAAGCTTAAAGAAAGGGGAATTAAAAAAAAATAGTGGGAGAGGGTACTTACTACCTGTGGTGCCTTTGGTTGAGGATAAAGGAGGAGAGAGCTATTGGAGATCAGACTTTTTCAGGCAATTCGGATTCAACAGCAACTTGTGCTCTCCTCTTGGGTTATGCTGCTACTGGAGAGGGGGTCTGGCATGGGGTCCCTGTCCTCCTTGCCTCTGTCATGATTGCCAGCATGTACTCAGCATTCCTTGCAAGTGTACTTGGTCAGAGCATCACAGACTGATGAATTCCAAGCAAGAAACCAGGGAAATCACTCAAAAGATACCTGCTGACAGCAGGAAGCTTTTGATTGCACTGTTCTTGAGCATACTGCTCTGGTTTTTGTCTGCTTTGCTCTTGTTCTTCCTCTCTCCATGCTAATGGCCTTTCACCAAGGGTATTAGTAGGAGATGGAGCACAAATATAGGAACCTATAATAAACCTGATGTTCCAGGATATATTTTTACTACAGAGGGAACAACAAAAGCTTATTCTCTTTTGAAGTAGCTCATCTGAGCTTTTAGCAGTCAGAGGGAGATTTCTCTTGGCAGGCACAACCAGGACTCCTGCTTTGAATCAGAGCAGAGAGGTGGCTGTTGGTGAGCTGAGCTGTGTTGCTGCTTGCCCACAGACCTGCTTGATGAACAAGGGCAGTGCCACTGTGCTGCTGGCTCCCCTTACCAGCCTTCTGGATGACCAGCATATTCCCAGAGTATTTTCCTATTCCTCCTGTCGTGCACAGGTACCTGAGTCCCCTTGTCTCTGGGGGAAACCTGCTCTTTTGCAAGTTTTGGGAGGGTTTTTTTTTCAAACTGGTCACCAGTTGTGACCTGAGTGGAGGTATTTGAGAGATATTCATCACCACAGGCTTGTCTGGGACAAAGCTCACAATGGCAGAAAGCCAAGGGTCAGTATATTAAAGCAGAATGAAATAATCCGTTCAGTTGGCAGACTATCTTGATTTCCATATAAATGCAGAGAATTATATTTGACTGTGCACCTTTCAGGCATGTGAGATGCTAATGGTAAAGTAATTTTTATGTCACTTTATGTTTTGATTTACTTATTTGATAAATGGAATTCTCTCTGGCATTCTTGCCATTCTCTCTTGCTAACTGATGTTTGAGCAGGAATAATTTTAATTGGAATTAATGACTGTCAATTGCACTTGTGCACGTCCTTGGCTAAGTCCTGGAAACCTGAATTACTCAAATCATCAGAGGTGTTTAAAGTGCCCTGTACTGCAAACTAATAATAATCTACACTTTGATCTGTGGTTCTGAGCTAGAAAAGGACCTATGGTTCTTCCTCCATGTGTCCTTAGCCTGGTTCACAGGAGTAGCACTAAACCTAATTCTAACAAGAGATTTTGTTGTTAGCAACATGCTGTCAGAGCCTGGTATTTTTTCTTTTTTTTTTTTTTTTATCAGCTTTTTTCCAACTGTACAATAGCACAATTTTTCTTAAATTACTTTGATACTTAGAAGCTCCTGATCATCACAGGCACCCTCCTGGCCGTATTTCTAACAAGCTTTATGATAAAGGCTCTGCTCAATTTCTGATTTTCCATTAAATAATTCTTACATTTGGTCATGTATTATCAACAAGTAAGAAGTGACATCCTAGAAGATGGTATATTTACCATCTTACCATAGTTTTATTTCTTATAAATGAGAAAGGAGTCATAGATCACAGGTTACTATGCACAGACAAATGAACTGTGACTCAGAAGGAGAAGTCATAAATTGTAGCAACTTCCTCCTTTGGCAGACCACTGATGGGATGGTGGTGGACGGGGGAAGTTGGGCTGGTCCCTCCTGGAGCTGGCATTGAGCTGGGAGCTTTCCTATGGCAGGTATTCAGTGCAGGGAAGTGGTGGGACTGCTCCAGACAGCCCCCAATGTGTGGGTGCCTGGGCTTGGGTGCAGACAGAGCCCTGCAGGGGGGTGTGTCCCACGAGCTTGGCAGCCAGGGGTGGGCAAAAGTCAAACACTTCTAATTGAATCACAGAATAGAATCGCAGAGGATGCTGAGTTGGAAGGGATCCCTAAGGATCATCGAGTCCAACTCCTGGACCTGCACAGGGCCATCCCCAAGAGTCACACCCTGTACCTGAGAGTATCACCCAAAAGCTTCTTGAATTCTGTCAGGTTTGGTGCTGTGACCACCCCCCTGAGGAGCCTGTTCCTGCACCCAACCATCCTCGGGGTAAAGAACCCTTTTCTGTTGTTTGCATGTAGCACTTGCTGTGGTCTGTTGGTGGACTGTGGTGACAAGAGAGAGACATCAGTGAGTGTGCAGCTGAAAATTGAACTTGGAAAACAGTAGGTGATAACTGGCAGGAAACAGGGGAAAAGATGTATCTGCCAGGATGAATGTTATCTAGAATGTAAAGCAGTAGCTCTCCCCAGCGATCCTGTTGGCAGGACAGGACTGCCAAGGCAGTTCTCAGCCTTAACAAATGATTTTCCACTAACAGTTCTTATCTTGTATTAGTGGCTTTTTATTATCCTGTAAGTGTTTCTCCTCAGTAACAGAAGCAAGCTGACTTCTCATAGATAATGCTGATGTGGGTAATGTGTCTGTGAGTGAGTGGGGCCCATACTCTGAATGTCAAGCTATAGGTCTGATTCTGGAGAATGCAAGATGTTGTTTTATTGGGATACTGCCTTCTATACGTGTCACTAAGCAGAACTGCAGTCAAAAAGTAAGATTTCTATCTAGTGGAGAGGTCTCAGAAAACATGCAAACTTCACTCTGCCCCTTGTTTAGAGAGTACCAAGGCTTCCAGGAAATCTTTGCTTCAGGAGTACCACCAAACAATAAAATACACTCCCTGGGCTTCTAAGCCACAAAACTGAGCTCATTGCCAGCTTCTCTGCTACTACAGTTTAAATTTAATTGTTTCTAGCTCAATTTCTGGTAGGTATTGCAAAACAGGCACGTTAACAGTATAATAAGTCTTTTCTTATCTCTAAAATTCTTTTCCTAATGCCTTGTTTCCAGAAGATACTGCTGTTGTTGTGACAACTATATAGATAGAACAGCCTTAGAGTTCAAATATGACTCATGATATATTAACTTACTGATACAGTAAACCTAAAAGGGAAGAAAGGAAAATACAGTAGTTTACTTATTCAATATATTTCTTCAGGTTGCTTTATGTTAAATAATGTAAATGGTACATTTTATGAGGGTTTTTTAATCGGAAAACTACCTGTATAAAAAGAAGCTAGACTTTTTTTAACAAAAACCATTTTAGTTTGCTCAGAGGGTCTTGCCATTACATTTTTTGTTTCTCTCTCCCCTAATGTTAATTACGTAATTTTCATAATTGAGAAATCCATAAGAATTTAACAGCTCTGATAGTTTCTAATTTACACAAATTCAGTTTATTAGGGGAAAAAAGTTTGTTTTTGTAAAAGATAATATGGAGACTATGAAGGCATTTCATTTACTTGTAAAGAACACAAAGGGAGATACAGAATGGCAGAAAGGACACATTGAATTTCCAGTGGAAGTGCTGGCAGCCAGATGAAGGCACCTGCCTTTACCCCCTGCATCACTACTGCAGACAATGAAACCCGAACACTAAGTAGAGAAGGGAGATTTCTATAGTTTCCAGACTATGAGCTCTTCTATAAAATGCTAGTAGAAATATTAAAAAATCAGTGTGTGTCACTCCTGGCCACTTGTCTGCTGGATTTTCTTTTTCCTAGGGTTTTTGCCTGTGTCACTGGACAGCTTTTATTCAGTGCCCTCTCTTTCAACATTTCTAACGGAAGACTCACTAGAAACATATCCCAGAATCATTAAAAAGATCACCAATGTCTATTTGTATAGGAAAATAATTGACAAAAGTCTTACAGTTTTCAACTCTATCAAGCATCAGCATCCTTCCTTTACTTCTCCTGTTGAGAGAGACATGCAGACATGGTGTGTTTGGTTCTGTTCTGCTCCTCTGGCTCATCTTTCCTGATATTTTCCTGAACCACGAACTGAAGTGCAAATAATAGGATTGTTTATATGAAAGCCTATCTCTTTACATGAGTAGAAGCCATGCATTTGGCCTCCTTGAAAACGGCTCTGTGGCATTTCATATACTTTGGTCAGAAGTTCAGAATCATCCATTTCTAAATCTGATTTCCATCTAAAATATAAATGCCTCTCATTGACTGATCACCCTTGGAAGTTTATATGCTTTTAGAGTTAAAGATGTGAATGATTAATTCTTCTGCTGTTCTTGCCTATGAATCATTACATGATGCCCTGAGTTTCCTTTCTAAATCTCTGTAGCTGTAGCAAAGAAGGTGTTTAAGGGAGAGGGGAGGAAAAAGGGTAGAATATGACCTTCCTATTCGTTGCATTTCAGATAAAATAATATTCTTTCAAGTACATGGTTCTGTTTGAGTTTCTAGCTACACTGTGAACTGTGACAACCTACAGACCACCTGCAGGCTTTTGGAAGTAAATCCAAACATAAAAGTCTTGAAAGTTGAATAAACAAACCAAGCTGTCAAGATTTAAGTTTTAATGCAATCCTAATTAACTCTAGTATTACTTTCTCTCAAGGACAATTAGACATTTTTGGTGTATTCAAATGGAGTATTCCTCTGGGAAACTCATTTTCCCCTATCTGGTGACCAATATTCTTTAAAGAACCCCTGAACCTCTCATATCTCCCTCTGTTGTGGTGCAGAGCAGGTCCTGCTGTGGGACCCTGCTCTGCTCCAGAGATCACCTGATCTCTGACCTTTGCTGGGGGATGAACTTCCTGATGGAGTGATTTTAAAAATGCATAAAGCACCGAAGTCTTCTAGAGCATGACTTATCTAAGTACAGGCATCTACACTTTAAACAAAATACCTTTTCCCAAACAGCCACCCACATTTTGCTTGATTCATCTGCTGGGGAGCTATTTCAACTTCCCAACAGAAAGAATTACCTTTCTTTTACTCTCTGAGCCTTTAACTCAGGGATCTGATGGGGTGGATACTGTCTAGAAGGGGCAAGGTACCGGAAGGGGGAGATGCTTTACCTCTGCTGCCAATTTAGATCAGAACAAACAGGAGACAGAAATGAATTTGAGAAGGACTGAGGGATTAAAAGCCCTGGGTATGCTCTTGAGGGACAGATGCTGTACTTTAGCCTGTCAGGCACTACCCTGAGCAGAGCGAGCATCTTACAAGGCACAGAGTTAGTGGCTCTCGTGATACTCATAAATTCCACTTGCCATATTTCTTCAGTGGGGCAAGGAAGATTTACCATTTGTTGACTTCATCTCCTAGGGAAAGAGTGCTTCGTCTCATGCCTGTTTTTTCCATAAATATTGAGGTAGAGCAGAAGAGCACATTTTAATTAAAAATAAATAATTTTGGACAGTCTTTTCCAAGATGAATCCTTTCTTTGCTGAGATGTTTGGAATTAAGCTTTCACATGGAAAAGTATGAAAAATAGTCTGTGAGCTGGTGGCTGCCCAATGAAGAGGAGGTGGCAGCAGTATTAGGGGACATGACACCATTCTGTTCTGATTTGACAATGTCTAACTCTGTACCACTTTCTGTGCTCTTATTCAATGGCTGATACAGCAAGAGCACTTGCTTCACCTAATGGCAGGTATCTGCTTCTTCTAGGGGAGACTGAGGACTCAAAAAAGAAAAAGACTGATTTCAAATTACTTGGTCTGCCCTTTTACCTGTGGTCCTTTTCCTTCCTTCCCCAAAGAGATTGGTTTTTTTTGTAGCCAAACTCTTTTAGAGAGAGCTATTTTCTCTCAAGTACCCATAATGTTTCCATAACTGGGATCACCTGGGAGTGCAGTCTCACACTACTCTGGGGACTAATTACACAGTGTAATTACTGAGTCCTCAGCCCTCACAGTGATTGTTTTATAAATAATTCCCTCTTTAAACGTTGATCATACATACACTTCCTGAAAAGAACTGTGCAGAGGAAAGAATTTTCTAAAACTGTCACTGTTTTTGTCATATGGCACAGGAAGAAAAAGTCACAGGGTGCAAGTGACAGGATGCCATAGGAGGGACGTGTCCCTTCACTTGGTGCTCTGTGGTCCCACCAAGGGAGCGAGTCGGAATAGTTTGTTCTGCCACCACGGAGGAGGAGTTTTAAAGCAAGAATGGCAGAGCTCTGGTGCTCAGTGAAACTGTATCTAAAGGCTGGTGGTAGACGGAGGGGTGAAGCTGAGTTTCCAATAAAAAGGGAAAGGAGCTTCAAGGTGTGTGTGTGGCTCCATTAAAATCCTTGCCTCAGGCTTTTTCTGCCTGCTTCAGAAATTCAAATGGATATGGCAATCTGTGTGCTGTAGGGGGACTGTGGAGGTAACCATATAAATGTGATGGAATGAGAATTTAAAGTAGTGAATGTGCAGTGGTTGTGTAAATGACATTCTACAGATGAGGTTTTGCTAAATATATTAGCGTGATGGGTGAAGCAGGCTTGACAGTATTGTTAAAACCAACACTAGAGTGTTTGTACAGGGCAATCAATATCCCTCCTGGCTGCAGTTCCCATTGTCAGGTGAAGAAAATGTTTTAATAGAAATTCAGTTCATATGTCTGAAGTAGAGGACATTTTTGTATTTCTTATAGTAACAAATGTGCTTTTCTCTCTCAAAGTATGTGTCGGGTGAATTTTTTCCTCTTTTGTAGAAACTGGAAAGCCAATTGTAATAACCAAAAACCCCACAAGTGGTAGTAGGGCACTGGCAGGTGAATCAAACATCAGCCCCGGCTGATTAGCTAAGGCTGAGTGGTGTCTCAGAATGATTGTTTTCAGGCTAAAAATGAACGTGGGCATATGTGTGCAGCCTGAAATAGAAGTGAATTGTATTGAATAAGTAAAATATAATGTTTATAACCCTAACCCAACAATTTATATCATACCTACTTCCTACTACAGAGGGCAGAACCATAATCAAGAATACTTCTGAAAGCTAGGAAATACTGTTTACAAATGCATATTTTAGTAAATGACTTTTAACTGCTTTCAGGATTCTATGTCATATGCAAAATATTAGTTTTCAATAGAGAGATGAATTTTTACTGCTTTTGAAAATGGTACCTGTATGAATTCTGTAGCAGATTTATAGGAGCAAAGGGCCCACAGTTTGATTTCTGATTTTAGTTTGCATTTTCAAGTCGGGGGTGGGAGGGAAGGATACTTAGTCTCACAATGCTCAGGAGTGCACCTCCTGTTACTGTCATACAGGTACCTGATGGCAGCTTACCTTTGCCATAAATAGCCTATATCTGGGTGTTGTCATCAATGAGGTATTTGATAGCTTGAGTTGAGCTGACATGCTTAAGTTCATCACTCATCAGCTTTTGAAGGCAGTCGTGTTCATTTCATGGTATTTGCATGACTTGTTTTTTGAGTGATAGGGCTCCCTGAATCTGCTGTGGCATTGCTGATGTATGAAGGTCTTCCCAGTACTATTTCTTCCTCCTGTTTGTGACATGGGAGAAGTGTTAATGGATTCCCTTTAGATTTTGATAGCTATTGGCAGTTACATTTTACTTTTTATGAATCAGAAGTGGCTTGGAGTTCAAGTTTAATAGTGATGATGGTCTAACCACAAAGAACATGATCTTTTTCGCAACCAAAACATAAGACTCCTTTTTTTTTTTTTTCTTTGATCTATTTTTTGCTTACTTTCTAAGTCCTTCTTAAGCAATCTTAAAGGCCAGGTTAATTACGGAAAGTTTAAATGTGCTCATTTTGTTTGTGGCTGTGAAGGAATAGCATGCCCCTGCTTGCAGAGAGAGCTTTGTTTTACAGCTGGAGAGAGCTGTGCCCACACTGTGCCCGCAGCCCAGTCTCCAGGAAGAAGTCCAGAGTCAGGGCTCTTGCCTGAAGCTCCATTGATCCAACCCCTACAAACATATGAGAGAAATGATGGCAAATTCCTTCCCCAGACAGAACAATGCCATTTGCTACAAGATGTGATCTTCAGAAATCAATCAATTTTCTACTTTTCAGTAAATTCAGGCTGCTCTAAATTAAATTGGAAAAACTGATTGGCATGGAAGTAATTCTTCTAAGTAAATTTCTGCCTAGATCCCTACAATAATATCAATGCAGATTTCATTAATATGTTTCATGAAAAGGATTTTCATTAGGAATGAGTTTCAAAATTTCCTAATATGTCAGACTCTGAGGACACCCATAATTATATCTCTAGCCTTGCTAGATCTATACTTTTTCCCCCCTCCTGTCTCTCTGCCTGAATTAATAAACATTTCTAAACTGCCTGTTAGAACAAGAGTTTAGCACATTTCACAAATGAAAAAAACAATTTTGTTTTCTTTGCATTTGTTCAGTCCCTTAATCTCCTCATTCTTTTTAGATGTATTATCCTTCTGCTTTTTGTAATAAAGAAGTGGTGAAGGTGAAAGTCCAATCACAGTCCAATCAAATCTAGATACGGGGCTCTGGTCATGCCATCTCTCCTGTTTTTAAACACTTACTCAAACAAAATCGTGTGCCACAAGGAGTGAACATGTCCAAACCCACAGAAGGAAGGGACTGCCCTATTTCTGAAAAGTGTTTCAGCAAGGGATCAGAGACCTTTATTGTGGTTGGTGGACAAATCTCTTTAAGAGAAGTATCCCGTTGATGGTGAGTGGCTGCTAGACACATCACTAATAAGTGTCCAAGAAGTCATGGCCTCTCACTGCCTTGAGGAGATGCTGGAGCTCTGTTGAACTTTGTGTGCTCATGGGATGCAGGTGTTCCTTTGGCCATAAAAAGAGAGCTCTGAGAGCAAGAGAAATAAAAATGTGAAAATTGTGAATGTTTGAATATTATTCTACTGGTGAGTTATTTTCTCTGAATATCATAGAGGAAACCTGACCTAGGATTAGTGAGTGCATTTTTTGCCTTCAAGGTACTGTTTATTTTGGTCTTTGACTTGAAACTCTGAACTAATGAGCTAAAAAAAACATTTCCAGGAAAAACTTGAATTTTCACTTGATGATCCTTGTGGGTCCCTTCCAACTTGGCATATATTGTGAATTTGTGATAAAGTACTCCTTATTCTCTTTATGGATTAATACAATCATTGTGTTTTGTTTTTTCTGAAGTTCATGAATTGATTTGCCAGAGACAACCTTGACTGAGCTGTTGATATTTAAAATAGTCTTCCAAGGAAGGATAATAACATAGTCTTACGTTTTATCCCTATATATCAAGTTGCATATAATTAATAGAAGAGTCCACACAAGGGAGGTGATTGATACTTTGATATTAAAATTTTTATGGATCACTTTTTCATAAAAAGGAATGCCTCTTGTTATTGGAAAAAAAAAATAAGCTTCTGTAATTTGGCTGGAAAGTTGCACTCAAGAATTTGAAGTTTCCACTGGGGAAAAAAAATTCCCTGTTTCTTTTGAGATGAACAGATCAAAATAGGTGCCAGTATGAGGAACTTATTACACAGGATTTACCAAAGAACATATACAGTGTTTTGTATATGTTTTAATATATGTAGTTATGATGTATATCCTTTCTCTATTGAAATGGGTGTGATGTTTCACAACAGGAAATGCTATAAATATTCGAAATTGATTTTTATTTTTACTGCTGTTGGGTCTAAAACATCTCTATTTTTATTAGGAGATAAGACTTTAACAAGCGCATCTGTTACGTGTAGAGAAATAGCAGTTACAGATGAAAAATATATGTAACAATCACCTTCAAATAAGAGAAGTTTTGTCATAAAGTGTAATTACTTTTTTAACTGAGATTCACACACTGCTGTCTCATGTATAAAAAGGACTGCAAAGCAAAAGATTATTGAGATAAGGAAACTGAAGTTCAGTCTGGGATTATGTGATTCATCATTGCTTTAATCATCTCATAAACTGGGTTGGTTTGTTTCTTTCTTTCTTTTGTTTTGGTGCCAAGAATCCCTTAGAGCAGGTAAATGAAGAGAATTTGTTTGGTTCCAGAAGCAGAGAAAGATAAAGAAGGATACTGAGTAATCCAACCTTTCCTCCTCCTGGAGAGGAAGATGCTTTTACATAATTGTACAGCTTTAATTGGTCCCAATTCCAATGTCTGAAATAATGGGGCTTCAAGTCATTGCCATTCAAAGCTTTGGGTTTTACTTTCTTTTTCCCCATTCAAATTTACCCATCAACACTCTTACACTGTGGAAATATCTCTTCAATTAATTGGAAAAAATACTGCCCTCCCTTTTTAGAAGCAGTTATCCATAGGACTTCTGCAAACAATATACATCAGCTAGCTCAGGTTTATTCTTTCAGAATCAAAAGAGTATGCAATTTAATGAGTGTCACATTTCAGATCCTTGAAAAACACTCATATAAGGCTGCCTGATCTTCCAACATAGGCATTTCTTCTCTGGAAGGTGGTATAAGCAGAATCAGGGCAGCACAGTTGGAATTGAGACGCTCATCTGAGCCTGAAGTGCAACATGGTAGTGTAGGTGTTCCTTTTCATTCAAAAAAATGCCAAAGAAAAGAATTTTTTCATCATTGTACTGATTTTTACAAACCAGGCATCAGGTACATGCTTGGTCAGCTCCTTTGCAAGCATCACAGTGTTGCAGTGTGGCTTTGCAGGGCAGATTGAGGAACATGTCTGGAAACCTGAAGAAAAATGCAGATCACAGCATAACTCTCCTGAAAATCCATGGTGACTTCCACTAATGGGGCAGAAAGAGATGAGCATGCTGAGACACTGAAAAAGAAATTGCCTCCAAACAGTTGCTATTTGGAGATTCCCAGTGGTCAGGTTTCAAAGCCAGGTTTATTTAGTGTGATTTCTTCCTTAATCACAGTGTATTAAGTGTAAGAAAATTGGTAAAGGACAACGTGGTATCAGGACCTTACAAATGGCATTGCCAGGCCTATACAGGCATTTGTGAAGAAAAATTGACATGCTACAAATTTCTCAACTCCTTTTCAGTTTAGGTGTTTACTTCCCTCAGTTTAGGTGTTTACTTCCCCATCTAATAATTATTTTTATTTTCCAATGTTAAAGATGATAGAAAAGCAATATAAAAATAAGAACTAAAGAAAAGTATTCTAAGAACAACTGAGAAGTATTACTTTTGCTTAGCACTGATTATTTAAAAATGAGCCCTGTTTCACTTCTCCCATGTTATGCTTTTCTATGGATAAGATTTAGCAGCAATGAAAAACTTCAGAGCTACAGTAAGGCACTTGGGTTGAAATTGAATGTTTACCTACATTTTAGTTACACAAACCCATTATAACTAAATGCATTTCAGGCAGCGTGTACACAATGAAACAAATTCCTCCATATAGTAACATCAAATAAATAGGCAATATTGCTCTCTTTTCTCAAGACCAGATAACAATGAACCAATTATTCTTTACCACTTTCTAAGAGGGCTTCCCATTGTACAGAAAGGTTCAACATCTGGATCAATGCTTGCATGCTTCTTAATGAAGTCCTTTAGCTCTTGGAAATTATTGAAAAAGCATCTCCTGTGGAAAACAAAGATTAGTTCAGCTGGATGCCGTGCTGAGCAACGGATGTTTTTCTTGGCTGGCATGCTTCAAAACTGCTCCTATTATCTGTACCAGGTAAGGATCTCCAGGCTTTAGTCCAGTATATAAAAATTATTTTCTTGTCATTCAGTGCACTCTGCAGCTTCTTCATTTTCTTTAAAGGTGAATAAATTGGGCCAGACTCTGGCTGTTGCCATTGCATCTTTGCTTTGCACTGTTCCCAAGAAGGAGACTCCAAGGGACTCCTGGAGTAATCTGTGCATATAACATAGTCCTAAATGAGAAATCCTACATGTCTGTCCTGTAAATTCCATGCATTAGGATTTTTCAGGATAAGGATCAGGCTGTTTAAGAGGGCTGTTGGCAAAGTGCAGAAAGCACATGCTGAAGTGCATGGGCAGCAGAGAGAGACTTCCCTGAGGTACCTGCCTTCAGTATTTTACCTGCTGCCAGGTATCCACTTAGCTCAGAAGTTACAGGGGTGGAAAAAAAACCAAAGCAACAGAACAGTTTAAAAGCTTAGTGATGTTTCTCACGTGCTCTTTTTCTGTATTCCCCCCCCACTGCACTTGTGCTCCAGGGCAGTGTCTGTGAATGCCATCAGTGCTCACCCCCCCAGCGCATGAACCCCGGGAGTGCCCGGCGTGGGAGGCTGTGACAATCAGACCCCCACTGATGTTGATAGTGTGGTCACTCTTACACAAGAAACATAGCAGCAGGGACTCCAAAGAACCCTGTCAAATCCAGCCACACATACACCTGAAAAGCAGATTTTATTTATTTTTTTTTTCCTCAATGTAAAGCACATGAGCAGCCTGAAAGGACTGAGCTGATCCTTTCCTTGGATCCCGGATTTTATTCACAAGGCATTTCAGCAGTTTCCTCAATTTCAGCAGTTTCCTCAAACTCTTTGGCATGCCATTCCAGTTCTCTAGGTTTTCATCTACCCAGTGGCTTGCCACAGGGTCCTCTGTCTCTGTAATAGCTTAGTGTTGGCTCCAGCAGTGGTCAGGCTCAATAAATCTCAGCTGATGTATAACTTTGATGTTTAGTTGAAGGGATAAATGATATGAGAAAAGCAATCATGGAAAAGTATTGTTCTGGTAAAGTGAATCAATGCACTATTTAAAGTATCCCATTCTGGAACCTGTGTTTAATGGGATGACCAGAGGATGCTGCAAGAGCTAAGCAATGAAGTCTTTGATTTCCCTCTGAATATGAGGAAGAGCTCTACATCTGAATGGTTATTTTAATACTTTCTTTTCAAATTAAGACATGGAAGGGGAGGTATGTGCTGAAAAAAGGACTTCGGCTAAAAGCTTCCCAGCAGTTATCCTCATGCTGCTGAACAGCACGACTCTGTGCTTTCCAATGGGGGAACTGGAGAAGTAAAATTACATCTGACAGGTTTATTTCTATGTTGCCACAATTTTCGCTGAGGGCAAAATTGATTAAAAAGAGAAAACGCTTAGGATGTAAGGAGTTGTAGCTGTGTTTCTATGCTGAAGTCTTGGCATTAATCTCAGCTTGGCATCAATGGTTACAGGAAGAGGAAAGATAATTGTGCTCCAATTTTAATCTGTGTTTTTAAATAAAAAAGCACTGATGTAATAGATTTTATTTTTTTTTTTATTGAATGAAGTTCTGGAATTCATATGTCAAAGCAAGTGTAGCTGAGAAGTGATGAAAAAGTGCATTTAGTAAGAAGCATCTGAGAATAGTGTGATTGGGAGGGTAAATAATTGGAAAAAATACAGCCCTCCAGATAAAAATTGCTGTACTAGTAAAATATTATTGTGCTTATCTATAGAAACATAAACACTGTTTGCAGAGCAGTGTATATAGAAACAGACATGCAAACAAGGACAAAAACAGTCACCTTGCAGAAAGGAGCAAATTCTTGGGGGAAAAACACAGAAGTGATAAACGACAGATTCAGCTTTATCTTTTGTGTCAATCCTGTTAGTCTGGTTTTGTTGAGTACTTTGCACAAATAGTGCTGAGGTTATGACATGGCTTTGATTTTTGTTAATTAGCCAAATTGACAAAGGATACTGACCAAGTAAGGCATCAGTTAGGACTTGTCGTGAAAATACCGATTGCATTACTTATAGTGTAATCCTAAAATAGAGGAGGTTCTGCCTTTGCGTGCTCGAGGTGTAAATGAACTCAGTACAAACCTCTCCTTGGAAGGAAATCTAAGAACAAGTTAAAAGATCCTGTAAAGAAATAAATTATTAACTTTTTGAAAAGGATGAAGAAGAAACAACAAGATGAAAGATCCATCAGAACTAATAATCCAAATGTTTTTGTCTCTCAACCTGTGAGGTCAGTCAATCTTTTCAATTGCCTTTTTTTTTTTTTTTTTTTTTTTTTTAATTTTTGAACTTCAAGTCCTTCCTACAGCAAGTACCTAAATGAAGCTTTTTAATATTTCATGGATTCATCTTCTAATCTGTTCTTTATTTCATTTTTATGAAAATTACCCTTCAAATGAGTTTTCTTCATCCCTGGAAGACTCATGTCTTATTCATTATAATTTTTTAATTATCTTGATTTGTGTACAGCTATGAACAGAGAAAATTCCAGCAGGAATTTCCAAAATAATTCATGTGACATACATGGCATCTAGATGATGTTCCCTATCCCTGACTGAAGAGCATTTTGGAGGGTCTTTAGAAATGTTTTCACTGGGAAAATTAAAGATTATTATTTCAGTTTGGTGTTTCCTTCTCCAAATTATGTATGTACTGATTATGTTCTGTATGTACTGATACGTATGTATATATGTACTGATTGCAAACAGTTCAGATATTAATTGCCATGGTTGCCTCAGCCTTTCCTTAACATCATCTTTAGGAGATGGGGTTCTCAGGAAAACAAGTGGAAAGCCTTCCTTTCATGGGGAAACCATGAGAAACGAGGCACAGGGCACTGCTGTGTGGTGGGAAGGCCACCTTCACTAAACCTCTTTAATTAGTTGTTACTGCTGCAAGTTTTATCCTTACAAAGTTTTGATATCAAATGATGTTGCTTGGGTTGGGAGCACCAACTCAAGGTATCCCAGACCTGCCAGCATCTTCTCACCACTTGTGTTAACTCTGACTGTTTTTCAGTGATAGGGGTCAGAGAAAAAAAAAAAAAGAAAAGGAAGCTTTGAAGCTTCTCTGCCATTGAATTAGGAGATGCAGGTGGGCACCTGAGGAGTATAGACTGAGGCACGAAACAGCACTGACTGCAGCTCCTTTCAGAAGTTCTTGTCACATGTCACACATTATCTTTTGTCCAAATATGTTTTTCTTTGGGAGGAAGATGTATATACTTCTCCTAGTGTGCATGTGGTATGTGTTTTATTAGTCTTATCTCCAGATGATTTAGATAATACTTTCCCCCAACTGCTCTTGCTTCTGCTGGTTCATTTAGCTGCTTCATCTCCCACACAGTCTCTAAATTGTTTGTATTTTTGGAGTGTGCCCTGGAAGCCTTGCTAAATCTGTCTTTCAGATCAGGCATTCGGTTCCACCCAGAAGCTGAAAATATTTGGCAACTTTCAGTAATTTTTCCTTCTATCTGGAACTTAAAAATACAGACCCCTGTAAAATAAACAAGAGGCTTAGGTAAAGGTGGTAGAGCTTTGCTGCACATTCAAATTGTATTTGAGGCAGAGATTAGCATGAAGATGAGGTTTTATAATTTTTCATCCCTATTGCTCTTTTTTGTTTCCCTGTAGTGGATTTTGAGTTATTTGATGATGGGATCAGACTTCTCTCCTCTGTCTTCAGGAACCTTCACAAATTTTCTGCTAAAAGTATTGGAGGCGATGGTAAGATTTGCATTTATGGGGTTTTTTTGTGATTTTCTTTCCACTACAACTAAGGTTTGAGAATCCCTGGTAAGGAGAAGCTTGCTTTTTTTTCCCTCCCCCAGATACAGATCTATAAACTAATGAAAATATATAAATATGTATATATGTGCCGATAACAATTATATAATACATTATATTAGTAATTAGAGGTAAAGGAAAATCTTTTCTGTGTAACACTATAAATGTGTTAGGTAAATTTTCCCATCAGAAAAAGTTGCTTCTGTGTCTGTTTATCATTGTGTCATTCTTATCAGAGGAAATCTGCCACACATTTTAATGTACCCTGGATTCAATAGTAGTTGGAAATGAATCTATGATTCTACAAAATGCCTGTGAAACAAACACAATCTCTGTTCACATTTTTCCATTTTATAGTCTTCCTACAGCTATCCTAGCTTGCATGTGTATTCATCAAACATCTGTCTTTACTTGCTGGCAAAATAAGCTAATAACACATGCATTAGTCCATCCTCTGTACCAAAGTAGAGATGTGTGCAAGTTTGTACATGTTTCCCATTAAAAAGGGAAAAAAAAACACTTAAACTTGCAATAGATGTCTTCTATTTAGCTTCCTTGGTTTTATTCTGCATGTATTTCATTATTAGTAGTAGCAACTTTTTATCTATGTTATCAAAGAAATGAAGAACGTTAATTCCTAGAATCATGCCAAAACTCATTTTCTGTCCTGTTTACTTAGCTGCTCTAGTGCAAACAGTGCTTGCTAGATAGCTGTGAATAATTCAGAGCAGCTACATTATTTTAGTAGTTTATTTTTTTGTGCAATATCTTTGCTTTTGAGCATCCTGTTTTGGAAATGTCTCTGGTGAAAATATACTGAATTTTCAAGGCAAAACCATCAATGGATTTCCAGTGGGGAGGGGAGAAACTAACTAAAATTCATAAGCTTAAAGAAAAGGAAGGACAGGGTCTGAAACTGAAACTCATCTTCACATACTAAGTAATTCTTTTCCCTTTGAAAGCCATTTCATACTAATTCATAAACTGTGTTCCTTCAAACTGGAACATACATGTTTTAATGCAACTCAGTGATTGTTAAGTATGAAGCATATACAGAGATGCCTTTTAATGTTTCTCTGGGAGCTCAGACTGTCAGTGGAACTTCAGGCACTGCAGCTGTATCAGTTACAGCTGTCTAGAACCTACCCAAGTCATTTAACCATAACCTCACAATTTTTTTAATTTTGAAATAAAATTAACTGTGGGAGAGGAAGGAGATTCTAGAACCCCCTAATAGCCACATTTGTAAGGCAGTGATTAGTTAGAAAATTAGCTTCTTAAAATGACATCTCAGTATTTCATAATTTAGAGCACTCCACTGTGAATCTTAGGAGTTTGGAAATAATAATTTCAAGATATTCCTACTGTAACAACTGAATCCAGTTTAAAAATCAACATATTCTTTCTGCTTAATGCATCATCATCAGCTGCTGCAAATTGCAAATGCCCTAGCATCAAAATTTACCAAGAAGTTTTGTTAATGCAGCAGAAGGTGGAAAAGAATACAGTTTAGTCTTTCACAATAATATTGACTCTGTTGTGCTGGCAACCTTGCTCATGCTTCATGATACTGTATAATTGGAAAGAGAAGCAAATCAGATGTGTGTGGCATCTTTTACTTAGTACAGTATTTTTACATACCATCCTCTTGATTATTCTCTCCATAACACATACATTTTAGCCATGAATAAATGGAGAAAAGAGGAACAAAGGAAGAAATTACCAGCTAAGTGTAGGATCCTGAATCTGTCTTCTGGTACTGTGAATAAGAGGATTGATTTTATAATGTCCATAGCACTTGGTGATTCCTCTAGTGTGTGTTTACAGATTTGTGTGCCTATTTTCTGTCTTCCACCTGTTTCCTTACACACTGTCTAACTCAGAAGTTGTATCTCTGGCCTTCGGGTATTGGATAGTCCTTTTGTTTCCTTATATGCTGTAAACAGCAATAGCACCTTGAAGCTGAGCATTAGAATGATACAGGATTAAATAACTGTTTCAGCCCTTAAAATGAACTGCACAACTGACAAGTTTCTCCAAGAGATAACAAAATCCTGCATGTTCACATAATAATGTCCTTCTCCATTTGTAACAGCACCATCTGGAGACGGCGCAATGTTACAGCCTCTGAACCCTCCCCCTCGGGTTTGGGCACACAGTGGCGTTCTGCAGGGTCCAGCTCTGGGTCAGTAGCAGCTAGCCATGGTTCTGGCCAGACATTTGCACAGGGACTGTGTGTGAAAAATTATCCCTAATGTCATTAATCATTTCTACCTCAGAACTGCATTTGCACCTCACAGTGTATTAGCTTTTTTCAAAGCCATCCACCCTAGGAAAGTTACTGCAGTAGCAGTTCATCGTTGGACGCTATGACTTGGAGTTTTCACATCCTTTCAGTCTTTCAAGCTATTTTTGCCTTGCAATACGTGTCTGTCTATGCAAGCAAACTAGCAATGATAACTTTGATCAGCCTTTGGTACCAGTACTGCTGACCCTTTCCAACTGCACACGGGAAGATATCATGTAAGGATGGAGTGACTGCATCCAGCCACTCAAGGTAAACTAACATTCAGCTGCAAAAAGTAGGTAATGCTTTTATAGTCTGTGGTTTCGCTTTCCACTTGAAAAGGCTTTGATCAAGAATGCCAGTTTAAAACAAGACAGACAGAAAAAAAATTCCACTGTTCAGTTCATGTATTATTGTGATTGAATCTTCATCTTTTGTCTCTTCATATGTCCTCCTTTAAATTAAAAAATGGGAAACTCAACCCAAAGTTTCAAATTGAAGTGAGATTATTGCTGTTTGTAAAACTGTAGTAAGGTTGTTTTAATGTATGTTACTAATACTTTTTCATCCTAGCTGTGATTACACCATTCACAAAATGTTTAGGGAAATGCATATCAGTGCATATCAATAATGAAGGATTCAATTTGAGTACTTTTATAGTGCTGCTGATAAAATTCTCACTTGCCAGAACAGAGCGTGCTGTAGTAACAGCACTGTTCAGCAAGAGCGTGTTTGCACATAGTGCAGCTTTAAGCAGAAATCTCCTTTCCCCTGGCAGGCTCTGTAACATCTGTGAGAGATAACGGCAGAAAGGTGGAAGATTTAGCACCCTTTGCCATGTTTGTCCATGTGGAGATAGCTGATGTCTGATGCTTGTCTTTGAACTCACTTTCTAAGAAGAATGGGGTGGGCTAAAGATCTCTGTAACCCTGACACTCTGATGAATCTCCTTTCACTGTGCCCTGTCTACGTGTCACTGTCAGACGGCCGCTGTCTGCCGCAGGCAGCCCCATCTTTAGGTTTTTCACTCCTGTGCAATTTGTAGCAAGTGACCCTGCTTCTCCTTCCTCACTGAGTGTACATATTTTTCTCTCCTGCATATCTGCAGAGGAGCATATTCCCTCACTTAGTCGACCTTCCACCAGGCTCTGACAAGCACAGGGCCTGACTGGTGCCCACAGCTCTGTTCTCACAGAATAAAACATGACCTGGGTTCTGCTGGGACAACCCTCCTGCACTCCTCCAGGGAGCAGCAGGAACGTGAGCCAGGGCTTCTGTAAAGGGATGATCAATTCTGGTGCACCCAGGGAGGGGGAAAGCGCTAATGGCTTCGTCTTCAGAAATGGACCACGGGGATTAGGACACCTCAAACCTGTGCTTTTTTTCCACACAGATGACAATTTTTAATCTCTCTTTAGTGCTGCCTGCAAAGTGCTATCCTCTTGAAAGAGTGTGCACTCATTGAAATAATCACACTTTCCCTTTCCCTCTGTCAGCTATTAATAAGGGTAAATTTTAATTGCATATATAAATGAAAACACTTTGTTCTCATTAGTTTAAATATGTTTTTCATTAGGCAAATGAAATGCTCCTTGTATATGATGCAAAGCTAAAAGGAGAATGTTAACATTGAGCAGTTTGGGAAGTAAAGTGACTTGAATTTTTAAACTTATTTTTTAGGATAAAAATAAGCCATGTTTTAAGGAATTGTTATGGGCAAATTTTGCAGTACAAGCATCTTGTTTCTGGAAATGGAAAAACTAAGTTAAGTGACAGAAGCATGGTTATGGTGTCAAGGCCAATGCATTTAAAGCTTCTACTAAAAGGGAAAATAGCACATAAACTTGGATTACTATTTATAGCATTGGCTATCTTGGAGATTGTAACTGCAAGGCGGGTTGCGTTTTTCAGTTTCTATTTAGAAAAATCCTGACATGTCTCACATTTTGATAACTTGAAACATATTGGTCCCAAATTATATCACTTCTTCATCGTTAATTTTCAAACTCTTGGAACTCAACACTCCAAATACACTTTTTGCTATATTTAGGGGCGATGCAATTATAGTGAAGAAGATATAATTTTTCAGTTCACTAATCCATATTTTTAAGCTTGGAGTATATTTATCTACCTATGAGGTCATAATTTGTTTTCTTTCTATCAACAAAATACTCAGAATTTCATAACCAATTTACTTGTAAACTTTTCCATCTCCTTCCACTGTTCTGCTCACAGTGAAATGACAGAAATCTTATCACAGAGATATTTAGTAAATTAGTATAATTTTATACAAAAGCCTGGCCTCTTAACACTTCAGTCACTGAAAACATGCTCTGTGGGTGTGACTTTCTGAAGTTCTTATGGCTCAGAACAGCTTAATAATCTCCCTCTTGGCTTTGGAAAAAAAAAAAAAATAGTGTTGCTTATGTGACCACCGAGGTCAGTCATTTGTCATTATAAAGTAGATATATATCATAAAAGCCTAACAAGTGTTTCCTGATTAATACAAGAATATAAAATCTCTCTCCCCAAAACCTAAAGCACTAAATAGACTTTATTCTTGATTGCTTTAGTAAGAAAGCCAAGATAGAAACCATTTTTATTTCATAAAGATAAACTTGAATATCCTTGTCTCATCTATGCCTCCTCAGTTCAAATTCTATCAAACTTTTATACCGGAGCACAGTAAAATATTTATAGGCAAGATGTAGTGAAAGAAATGCAAGGGCTGGCTAGAGGGCAGACTCTTGGAATTGGCACACAGTCAAAGCCTCAGCAGGCAGTCTAAAAAGAAGTAATATGTCAGTCTTCTAGATACTTCATTTGCCAAACCAAATTGTAGCTAACAGGATCCATTGCCAAGAGAATAAAGGCAACAGAGATTCCATTTTGTATGAAGAGTTATTGCACTTGACGTGGCTGGCAACAGATTAATAGATTTTAAGACCAAAGTGGACTACTATAAAAGAGAAGCTGGAGTGTTTCACCTGCCAGTTCCCTGGATGAGTTCATGAGTTCTGAGTTGGAGCAAAGTTTTGAGGATTACAGTTAACCTGGCTATGACTGAAAAGTCAAGAACCAAATATTCTCTTTTGCATCTTCTCATAGAAAATGTTTAAAGCTCTCATATTTAAAAAGCAGTGCTTGGTTTTTTACCTGCCTGAACCAATCTTCTAGTTGTTGCATCATGTTCTATTTTATTCTACAAATGGCCCATCTGAGGAGAATGGGGGTAATAGTTGAGGGAGAAAATGTACAGGTTTGGTGAAACAAGACAGTTTGAGTTCTTTAAGAGCTTAAAGGGGGCTGTCATTTAATACATGATGATATCACATAATACTAAGGTCATGATCTCATTCTTGCCTTGATGACCTCAAAATTCTTTATTTTCTAGCCTGCTATATTAAAACCAAAAGGCAGTGTAATGCAAAAGAAATGTTCACAGGATATTCATGCTTACATACACTGAGAGCAATCTATTGAAATCTAGGTCAGTCTGGAGCCATGCTTCAACAAATTTGTGGATTCACTTCCAAAGAATTTGAGCGTAACAGCCCCCCCATGCCCATTGTTTACAGGCTAAGGTGGGGAATTAGAAAGCAAGCACACCCTGACCTTCATCATCACTCTAATCATTGTCTCTACTCTTCAGAACACAACATGCAGTGTTTCTCCAAAGCTGTGAGTATTCACAGAAAGCGGTTACCTTCTACAAATGATTGCACGGTTCTCGAGATGTTTCCTTTGATTCTCATCCATCATCAGATCCTCTTTAGTGATTTCTCATGAGGTTCCCCTCCCTCTCGCCACTGAATTTCTCTAGGTAAGAGCAGATATGCTTCAAAGATGAATTAAATATCATATGTAGGTATCTTCACACACTGAGGCAACTCACTACCATTTAACAGCTTGAACTTCAGGTTCCTCAAGAAGCTTATGATAGAGATGAGAAGTTTAAGGCTGTATAACACTTTAATCCATAGTAAGCTCTGAAATATTTAAATTGTAAATATATCTAGACTGAGTGTTTTTAATGGTGAAATGTCATGATATGTAGGTAGATGAAGAAACATAATTTCTGTGTAACTCCTCTAAAACTGGCTTATCGCATTTTTATCCACATTCAAATGTCTTATCTGAAACTTAGCTCAGCAGGAAATGGTAACATGCAAAGGAGCCAATTAACATTATCTCACTTCCCTTTTTTTTCTCTTCAATTTCTCTGCCTTATGGGAGCTGCTTCCAGTTCTTTTCTCACAGTGAAACTGATTGAGTTTTGGTGTAATTCTGATCTGCTGATACCTCAAATACTACTGGAAACTCTGAATTTGGATGAAATATGAACCTCCCCATAAGGGGAAACCCATTCATCAGTGTGACAAGAATTCTGGATGGCTTTGTCCGGTCTGAATTACTTTATGCAAACTGTGGAACCTTCTAAACCAAAACATTATCAAACAGTCCGTTTTGTACAGTACAACATCAACAGGAATGTGATTCTGAAGTACAGTCAGCTTGCCAAATCAAATTTTAAATGAGGAAACTGGAGTGCTTTATAATAGGGAGACTTAGAAATGTAATTGTAAGCTGTAGTTGAAACTAAGGAATACAAATGGGATAGATGAGAGAGGTCTGTGATCCATGCATTTGCATATTAAATTAACTATCATTTATTTTAAAAAAAATCAAATACAACTATCAACAGTAATACACTGAACAGTGGAATTTTACCTGACTTCTTCCAATGACAACCATAACACCCTTGCAAAGCAAACCCAGAAAGGAGTGTCTGTAATGGGGTTCTTAAGTAAGCAATCCGAATTGTTAACTCTATGTAATTTTTTAAAAATACATTTCAGTAGAAACTGCAGCAACTCTCTGCTTTGGATTTTGTTTTATCTTTTCCAAGATTCCCAGTTAGAACACAAGCATCTCACAAGTGTGCTGAGCTGGAAAAGGTTTTTACCTCTGTTCTAGGTAATTTGCCAGTCTCTTTCCTCCTCAAGTGGGTATCTGTCATGCACCTGTTAGCAAAAATTTCAAGTTATGAAGGGTCATTCACCAATGTAGAGTTGTGAGAGGTAGAACAGAAAAAGAGTGAGTATTTGTCTATAAACTGTCCCCTTAGTGCAGTCCAAGACAAGCAATTAAAGATACAATGTGATTTAGGATTTGGTTTGTGTTATGTAGTTAAAAACAGTATCTTGCCACTATATTTGTTTTACTGACTTGCATCACTTCCAACTTACTCTTTATCTGTATTTAAATACCTCATAGCAGCAACAGTTGTAGTTCAGGTCCCAAATATACCCAGTTGATTCACTGTGAAGCATTTATTTGCTGTCTGTGTGCACCTAAGGAGCGTGAAAATAAGAATAGTGAACTAACTTGAAATTGGTAGCATCCACTGAGGAGCTTAACCATGGGGGAGGGGGAACAGAAATCCAGAAAGTCCATCATGGATCAGTTTTCACTGTCTTCCTTGAGCTTCTCCCCTGCTTGTAAAAGATACTGTAGTTTGCCATGCAAAGCAATATGGAAGACAAGATTCCCCAGAGAGAGGAGTAACATCATTTTGAGATGAATATTTGTAATGTTTTTGGAGCTACTGTTGCCTTGGAGAAAGGCTATCCATATGAATATAAATCATGCCCTCCCAGGTGAGTCTGGTAATCTATCTAGCCCAATATATGCAAAGTCACTAGGGATGTGACTATAAATCTATATATGTGAAAATATTAACAAGAAATTACTAAGCAACTTGTGCAAGATGCACAGTGATCTGGTGTCAGTGTGTCAAGATTTTTTGAATCCCATCTGGGATGAGGTCAGATGTGTGTAAGCATTGATTCAAAGCACATGGAAAATGGCAAGCAGATCGTTAGAATGAATGTTTGAAGAAATGCTGTGCCTAAATGGGAGTGACTCTTTCAAATCCAGCTCTGATCATTAACTCCTGAGCACTACACAGTAATGTATTTCAGTTAGTGATGCCTTTGCAAATTAAGGTAAGTTATGAAGATATGCATGTGAATATCTCCATTTCAGTGTACTGAGCTGCAAGCTCTGAGGATAAGCAGTGGACTTGTTTGCAGAATGGCTGTTCAAATATTGGAATTCCTGGGTGCTCAAAAGCAGACTACAAGTACCCTTTTAAGATATACAGTTTTAGGTACCAAGTCAAATACTTACTGATTCAACCGGGGGAACTTTATTTAAAAAGATCACCTCCAAACAGATTAATTGCTGGGAAAACAAATTTCCTCTGTCCTTTTAGCAGCACAATTTCTTACACTCAGCTTTGGATAGAGTAGATTTCTTGAGCACCTATTAATGCCCATAGCCTGTCACCAATTTTTAATATTTAGTATGCTCTGATTACTGTGAGACCTCTTGTTAATGGTGAAAACATTCTTAAACACTTAGTTACTAAGGTTCTGTTCCAAAAACTACAGACTGCACTGGGACACAGTGCAGGTTGTTTTTAGGGATCCTAAACCGCAAATACCAGGAAAAATGATAGCCAGGCATTTTTATTTTAAGAGTTTTCAGCCTGATATTCCCAAAGAATACCTTCTTCTGAAGGTATTTAGGCATGTTTTTAATTCCTACTGGATTTTATGATCTTGAAACATATGTCTGAAGTGATGCATTTTGAATAGGGAGGAGCATTACAGCACAGATTCAAGAAGTGTCCTTCTAAGTCTGTGCCTAAAGCCTTTCATGAATCATGAATGAGTCTATCTCTGCTCTAATGCTTCATTTTCTAAATAGATTGCAAAATCACATAAAAGAGAAAGTTGCTACCAAGGCTCATATATATTTGCCATTCATGATTAAACTTAGAAGAAAAATCCTTGCGGTGTAGATGACAAGCATCCATTGATGGATAAGGGAGTAGGCAAACTACTGCAATAATGTCCCAACTGTTTCTTTAAGTCACTTTGAGGGCAGGGGCACATTAGAATTATGTTGTGTGTATCTAAAACCTCTCTAATTTCAGAACTGTTCTCCTAGTTTCTATAAGGTTCCCACATTAAATAGTCAAGTGCTAATTTTACAGACATGACATTTATCAGCAAATCTGGGGAGGGGGGGCGGTGGGCAGGGGGAGAAAAACGTGTTCTGCTTCTCTGAGTCCTTTCTTGAACTGGCTTCTTGCATTTTGTCAATTTTCTAACTTTTACTTTCTTAAACTTAATTGTCTCAGATGAAATACTTCAGCATTTGTCCCTGAGCCTACAGAATAAGAAATCAGCATGACATTTTGTCCTAATCGATGGTATTTTATGACATCATCTACACTGAATTATTTGAAGTCTCTAGGCACCTTCTGTTAAGATACCCTGAAATCTGATAAACAGGAGGTTTGGACAAGCACTTTTACTAGTTATTGCACAACAAACTTGCCTTCAATCCCTCTTTATTAAAAAGAGCAATAGTCATTGTTCCATGATTCTATTGACTGCTATAGTTGTTCAATATGTATCTCTAGAGAATGGTTGTCCTCGAAAATGTTACCATTTCCTCTTCTAAATTTCTCCCTAGGAGCATTCTGTTGAAAAACCTTTAGAATGGATTTTGTTTCCTTGCCTGGCTGTATGCTCAATTCTTACTAAACCCCAAAAGTTAGAATTTTAAAAGTGCAATACCAAGTTAACAAAACATGACCTTAGCATTGCTGCCCATTATGGTTAGCTCGACCAGCCTTTTCTTTCTTTCTTCTAAGTCATAAGAGATGGTAAGAGAAAGTGGCTGTAATGGCATGTGCTGACTCTAAATTATCTTTTAAAAAGTAATTTATTACAAGAATATTATTGATTTGTAAATTATCAGCAAAGGCTACAGCCAATGACTAGAGCTCGGATCCAACATGAAGGGTAACTGAAGACCATTGAGCGAAGGTCAGAGATTGAGCTGGCAATGCAAATAAGCCAACACGAGGTAAAATCTAACAATCTTAGTAAGTCCAAGCATGTTAAGATCAGGGAAACTATGCTTTGACCTTGCTTAAAAGGATGAGATTCCTCAATGAATATTGATTAGAGGAAATTTGTTCAATAACAATTGCTGAAGTAGCTTACCAAGAAGAAAAGTGTAAGCCATTTAAATGGATTAAAGGTTATACTAGAAGATTTCTAAGGTGATGCTGAACTGCATTTCTATTTAAAAAAGTAAAATAATTGGTCAGTGATTAATGTATCGAAGGATACAGAGAGTATGTGTAATTTTCTTTTTGTTTTTTTTTTTTTCTAAAAACATTTTGAGGTTTATAAAAATGCTGATTTCTGATTGCACAGTACAGAATTTGAGGTTTGTTTGTTGGGTTTTTTTGTTTGGTTGGTTTTGGGGGTTTTTTGTTTTGTTTTGTTTTTTAGTTTATGGATTTCCATTTTTGACTTAACAGTTACTTTTCCAATAAAGCAATCATCAGTTCTTTTGGCGACATCCCCTCTGAGCATTTGTCTCCTCTGAATCCATCTATATAGCAGTGACAGGGCTTAGGACTATGCCTGCCCTGTTGTCTTTCCAGTTTTCAGGGACGTGTCAGACTTTGGAAGAGGTCTGCCTATACAAACATGGTATTTATGAGATATGCCTTTGAAAGTGTGCTGCTCTGTTCCTGTGATTGAGACAGACGATACAGGAAGGTTAACATATGCTTGACTCATCATACGTGATGAAGTCAGGCAGACACTTTGGGGCATTTGCAGAGCTTCACTGGATTATATTTGCCTTTCCCCATCCTTTTCCTCTGTAAAGTGCCACCTAGCCCCTTCTTAAGAGTTCATCAAATTTAATGAAGAAGTAATAACTTCAATTAAATCAGTTCATACAGGTGGAAAAATAAACAGGACTTTGGGCTCAGCCTCACTTGCTGACCTCTTTTATTTTCCTTGCATCCTATGGCTGTGCCACTCTTATGAAAACATTATACCAACTATAAGAGATTTTTTTTAAAAAATCGGATACTTTCTGTCCATATCATCTACATTATCAAATCAGAAGATAAAATCAGGCTACATGAAATAGGTGAACATGCAAAATGTTCTCATGCAAAAAAGCTTTGCCAAACTAGGAGCAATACACAGGGTTATGTATGTAGAGAAAACATGAACTCTTACTATTAGTGATTATCAGTAGAGCTCTAATTAAAAGAAAAAAATTGGGGATAATGTAATAATATAAAGAATTCATTGGTATAATTAACAATGCACATTAGTCAAGTGAAAACAGTAAAGCATATTATCAAACACCAAGCCAACAAATTGTGAATAAGAAAAAAAAATTAAAGCAAAGTTGATTTCAGCCATCTGCTGATAATGTACCATCCTTCTGAAAGGGTTCATAAAGAAACTTGTGTATCACTGTAATTTTTTTTTTCTTTAACACTTAGGGAACAGAACTTGAAATTTATTGAATAACTGCTTTTTAACACAAATGTTCTTAAGGTGGATGTATGTTTAATGGTGGACCTGAGTCTCTGAAGAGAAATATAATTATGTGGGCTTAAGATATATGGCAACTGTAAGTATTGTGGTATTCCAATACATCTTTCATTGCATTATGCCTAATTTTTATACTTGATGTGAACTTATTTCAGTGGTCTGTGAAGAAGACAAAGTTAAACCAACCATTTAATGTGAGTCAACAAAACAATTATGTCTCTTATCAGAGAGATCAAGCACTTTCCAAGGGGCATAATGATGCTGATAGACTCTGCCTTTGTGTAAATGTTACACAAACACTGGACGCTCCCCCAGTTACACTACCCATCACAAATGAAAAATCAGCCACCTTTATATGCAATGATGAATATTACCAATGTCAGTGTGTGTTTTGGGTAATGAGAAGTAAATTAGCAGCCCAGTCTAGAAATTATTGCAAAGCTTCGTTAATTATTTAGTATTATTTGAGAATGTGAGAACTGCAGAAGTAAGGGGAGCAGGAGGGAAGAAAAAGACAGAGAGCACCCATACTTCAGGGATTGCAGCTGCCATTTTTGACAACCAGTCATTCATTCACTACATATCTCATACCTAGTAACTATAAATTCTTTCCTTGGTAATATCCAAATGTATTTTCACAATAGCTAAAGAAAATACCGGTGTGTTTGTCTAAAATCGACTATTTCCACTGAAGATACAAAGTAGGTCTTTACAGAGCATTTTGCCTTTCAGCACCAGGCTCCAGCCCTGGGACACCTTAACAGTTGGTTCCTTTTGCAACTAGCTCCAGTTACTTTTGAAAGCACACTCTTTCTTCTGCTCACTAGAGAAAAACCTCAGCACATTTCTGCAAGAAATCAAAGGCATAGTTTTTCTCCTCAGATTCAGAATGTAAGTCATAGTTTTAAGATGCCTCCTCTCCAGACAGAAGCAATGAATGTACAGAATTGTTTCATATCCAGACAGACACCTAAGGTTTACAATCCTTCTATCTCTTTTTCCTCTATTTCTCTACCAGTCACATCACCCAAGAAACAAAGATGTATGCTAGGCAGACAATATCACTATCTTTGCTAACATCTGTTACAGACCAATTTCAATGCTATTACTGCTTCCTTTCTCATTCTGTATGTATGAGCTGGTATTATTATCTCCAAGGAAAGTAAATGCATGAATCAATGTGTCTGAATTAAACAGGGCTGAACAAATGAAGCATATGTGTGAAAAAGCATGTGTTGTGTTTGTACATTCAGGTGTTGTGCTGAGCGTGGCAAGGGATGGTGTGGAGGTCTCATCCTGTCTGACCAACAAAGGCAGATGGGTCAGTGGAAGGCTCAGGGAGCCAGACCCTTCATGTGCATGGTCACAGCCTTCCCTGAAAATAAGGTGTGGAGCAGGGCAGGCTCTTGGGCTGTCATGCTTGTCTGCTTGCTGCCACACAGGTCTCAGATGAAAGGACTGGCAAACAGCCTTCCCATCGAGCCAGAGGCCCATGTGAGTAAAGCAGGAGGAAGGAGGTGGTGGACAGAGCATCAGAGGGCATCAGGAACCAGGGCCAAAATACTTAAAGCTGTGGCAGCTGCTTGTGAGGTTAGTGCCTGGGGTAAGAAGTTGCTTCCAAAGTGAGAAGTTTTGAGAAAATGAAGCATGTCCGTTCTGGGAAAACAAATTGGGAGAAGGGGTAGGTGCTTTCAGAAGCCATTCCTGAAAACTGCTGCTGAAGAGATGCAGTGTATGTTGCAGCTGCCTTTCTATCTGTTCCAGTTTGACTTGCATGCAGCCCAAGCTGTCTATTGTAGTGATGTTCGTTCCGGTACTGCTGAGAGTGGGTGGGCACGCACTCACCTGCTGGCTCATGTGTGGTCAGCTTGTTGAGAGCCTTTTCCAGCCCCACATTTGCTGGAACATGCCTGCACCCCCTGGGGTGACAGTGCCTGTACTCTCCAGCCTTCCCAGCGCAGTTCATCCCCTTGTCAATAAGGCAGCCTGCTGCTGGTCAGTGAGTAATGGCCACAGCCAGTGCTGCATCGACACTCTCCTCAGCCCCAGTGCCTCTCCCTCATTCACTCATCCATCTTCCCTGCAATGCAAGTCAGTTGTTTCACAGTCAGCCACCTCCAGCTATCTTGCCCTAAAGGCAGGGTCTGACAAAATAATTTTAGCAAAACAATCAGAGGAGATAGAAACCAGTAGCTGACTTGTAAGGCAGAAGGGTGGGTTGGCTGGAACGTGTGTGGGTGATAAGATGCTGTCTTGTACTGTTCAAATTCACACCGTTCATGATAGAGTACAGCTGTGGCTTAAAACTCAACTCATTCTGCCAGGCCATGGGACTGTCCTCTCTTATGATGAGTGCAAAAAGTGTATGGCCCAGGAACTGATTCCAGTTCTTGCTATATAATGTTCAGAAGGCTGGTGTCACTGGTTTTTTTTTTTCGTTATGTGATAGCAATAGGCATTTTTGCGGAGAAAAATATGTACAGGAAGCTCTCCGAGGTCAGTATAGCTGTCTAAATAGCCAGATGCTATTTCCCTGTGAATTACAAGGTTGAGCAGCCAAACATTTTTTAGTCATGTAAATTATGAAAATTTTGAGAATTGCAGTGCAGACAAGAAATCTATGGCTGCTGAATCATTTTCTCTGCTTCAAAAATGACCGTACCTTACCCTTTTGTTCCAGGTTTTATTTGCATTGAATGACTGTGTTTCTTCCTGTCAGATATAGGAATGGAGCTAACATCTTTGCTTTAGGATATTCTTTTATTATCAAAAAAGACATTCAGCAAACTTGCAGAGATTCTTTTCAGACGTGGAGAAAATAATACAGAACCAGTACTGAGCTATTCCTTTTAAGCTATCTGCAGTCAAAGTGATTACTAAACCCCAGGACAGGTTTAAGGGTAATCCAGATGAATATTGTTTTTACCAAAGCAATAGTGAAATCATCTACTTTTTCTCTGTTGCCTTAGGACTGACATAAGAAAAGGCATAGCAAATGAAATTGGGAATTATTTTACTCTACTTCCTTTAAAATTTAGTTTTTACCAGTTACTGCTTGTAGTTATCTGATAAGAAAGACTACTTCATTTTTGAAGAATGCTTCAGATAGGTGTTGTTTTCTCACTTTGACTTGGGAAGTTAGAAACATGCTGTCTTTATGGTTAAAAATAAACAAACCCACAAGATAGAAATGAAATCCTTTTTCTGGAACAATAAATAAGGGCTACGCACAAAACAAATGGGAGTGATTTGAAAGATGCATGACCAAAATACTGTGAATGCAGAACAGATATGAGAATAGCAGCATGTGTTAGTGCTACAGACTTCAGCCTCATCTACAAAATATTGGTAGGTGGCTGCTTCTGGTCATTACTGACTGTGGAATGCAACAGTCCAGGTACCAACTCTGATCCCAGAAGACCTTAGAGGCTGAAAGCAAACCGGCAATTGCTACAACACATGAGTGAGATGCTTAAACTCCTTCTCAAAGCCATTGGCTGCTACTGTAAAGTTGGATATAGAAGTAACACAAGGAGAAATTGTGAGATTTGAGACAGCTCTCTTGAGGGTCCCTCAGAGCCAAGTTAAGCTTGGGGTCTATCACAATTACCAGGGCATCTCAACTGCCTCTCTTTGCCTTGGCAAACAGAGGAAGCAGCCACATTAGGCAGAGGGGCTGTTGTTTGCTCCTTATGAGGCCCTGAAGTACTCCTTGGTAACCAGACCATGTGCAGGAGAGGCGTGGCACCTACAGCTATGAGTGACTCTGAGAAAATAATCCACAGAAGGAATTGAAAAGACAAGCAGAAAATGGAACATGCACAGAGCATACTGAGCAGCACCAGCACCCAGGGGTTTACACACAAGCTGGTGAGGGCATTCTCCATGTCATGTTTTCCCATGGTGTGCCCTCAGCAACACCTAAAGTCTCTAAAAGAAACAAAACACTGATATGGTCCTCTCAGAGATTTTTTTCGTCCAAGAATGATCTCTACATATCAGACTAGATGTGGCTTCTACAGCTCATATTTATCCATCTGAGGATTAATGCTAGTTGGTAAATAAAACACCAGAAATGAGTGCCTGGGCACAACTTAACCCTTGAGAATATGACAATTATTTTTAATTACATAAGAAGCACTATCACTTCAGAAACTGCTTCATCAAAGATGAAGTCAAATGACAACAAAGTTATAAAGGAAAATATAAGGCACAGCATTTCATTAAAGAGTTTATATTATCAGGATTGTTTATGTCAGGACAATGTGAGTGGAAAATGTACCTGAATTAGAATAATTAGGGTTAATAGGCCCTTTGCATTGGCACGTATAATTATTTAATCCACAGGTCAAATCAGTCTCTTTGGGTTCCTCTGATACGTTTTCATTTAATAGAGTGTAAGAGGATAATAGCAGAAACAAACAGCACTGCATCTGGAGGAGGTCTGTAGAGCATATAAACTCAGTCATTAAAGCTAATTCTGCTCCATTCATTGTTTCTTCAGTTTGATCACCTTATCTGTTTCCCTGGAGAAACAGCATCCTTATTTTTTTTCTACTTTTTCCCGTTAATCTTCCTCACTCTTACATGGCTTCTTGCAGTGATGCTGTCAGCAAGATGATGCCTAGTCCCAATTAGAAATTCAATCAATATTCACATAATGAGGGTTCTAGCAACACCATGTCATTTAGTTCAAAGACATGGATATATTACTGTAGCTATTCAGGATTCAAGTAATTTAGGGCACCTCAGTGAAAAAAAGATAAAATAAAGCTGAAAGGCTTAGAGGAAGTTAATTGTTACTATGGCAACTTCCTAAATAAGCTTTAGATTCTAGTCATTTTTCAGTTTATTTGGAGGCAGAACAGAATCATTAAAGATGCAACTTATTTAAAGCTCAGAACAGTTCTGAGATCTTATAGTTTCCTGCTGTTCCTTTAGAGTCACTTAGAGTTTGTCCATCTCGACACTGAACTGTGTAAAAGAGCAAGATGCAGTTTGCATTAAAAACTGGCAGCATGTTGTATAGCTATGATCTAATTTTAATAACTTTGACGATTGTACTTTAACATTTTTATACCCCAGTAGAACTCTTTTAAAAGTATTGTGTGGGAAAGAAGTGGTCCTCAACACAGAATGCTCTTACCTGTCCAAAAATGGAGTGATTAGGATCTGATTTTCAATAACGTGCTCTGCTAGTGAGTGCATCTTTGGCACCTGGCAATATAGGGTGCTGTCCCCTAGACTTCTTCCTTCCACACAACCCACATGTGGAAGAATGGGAATACATTTTAGTCTGGTCTTTAGCCAGTGCTGTAACAAACCTGATAATTAGGAGCCAGAGGAAAAGTTGCCATATCAAAATCTTGCCATGCTGACGATTGTGTCCGTTTGTGTTCTTGGTGTGAATTAATATATTTGGCCTCTGTGGGGCTGCATCAACTGGTAGATTTAAAGAGCCTCACTTCTACAGGCAAAAATGGAGACAGCAAAGAAGGGGAGACAACAGAGCTGGGTCTCAGCCACTTCATGTTAATTATGTGAGGATCCCTATCAGCCTAAACTTTTTGCATTTTCTCAGGAGCTATAACTCTCTTCCTTAACCACTTCATAGTGCATGACAAATCAGTGGAGGTCATGAAATGAAATCGTGTCTCAGTAGGAAACACTCCCTGGCTTCTCACAGATGTAAATTCATACAGTTTTTACTCTTCTGTAGGCTGGAAATCTCTGAAGTCACTGAGTCATAACTGCAAAGTTGTTAAAGAATGATGCCTTAGGTGTGAAGATACTTAGAAGATATCCCTAGAGGTGAAGGTAAAAGCAGTGTAGACTAATGAGGAGTTTTCAAAAGAAAAAAAAAAACGGCAGGACAAGTTACTTAGCCAGGAGTTTGGTGCTCCAAGGATGAACAGCCGCTGGTATGTAGGCATCATTAAACCACCCTGAAGGAGCTTAACCATGCATGGTGGGTACACTGTGGTGTGTGGGTTTCGCTCAACAGGAGGTAAATGCAGACCAGAAAAGCGATAGCCTGCTCAGTGTGTGGCTGGCAGTCAATATGACATCATCACAAAATAACCCCCTTCCCCACCACCACCAGCAAGTCCGTCTGTCTTTTTGTCCCAAGTTAATAGTCCTGGACATGGGGAGTCACCCAGGCCAAGACACAAGGTGTGTTTCACAGCCTCTAGACTTTCTCCATAATCAGTTTAGGGGAAACAAACTCTGCCAGGCCATGGTCCATTCCGTCCTAGGGATTAAACTATCAAAGAAATCACAGAATTAGTCTGTTTCTCTTCATAACAGAGAAGTGTTGAAATACTGTCTTTCCATTATTTTTCCAAATGAAATTGTTCTGTTCCTTTAAAAAAAAAAAATCCTCTGTCTTGAAATAGAAGTTGCACATCAAATCTTCATGGTATAACCAGTCATAATGGATGTAAATTCAAATTGACTCGTTGCAAGATACTTCATCAGCCTTAATTCTGCTGGTCTTTCTCCCTTTTTTTTTTTTTTCTGATTTAGAACAGCAAAAATGCTCTTTCCAATTTCACATGATTAAAAAGAAATGTGCATTCAGGTTCAACAGAAACTGTTTCTCTCTCTTATCAGAAAAGGGAGAAGAATGTACAGGAATTCTACATTGCCTATTACTTGCACTACTTCTTTTCTATGGAAATCTAGTCTCCAGAGTTATAATTCAGGGAATTATAGTCAGGAGTAACTTGGTTCAATTTATAAGAAGATGAAGAAAAAACCTGCTAAGGAAAAAACAAATGAGAATACAGTCTGATCCCAAGCAGCATGAGCATTATTTAGTGTATTTTATTTTCTTCATTGTTATACAACCACAGCACCCGACTGTTTGTGGTGTTGCAAGGGAAGTATTTTCAAGGTTAGCACAGAAGTAATCAACCACTCAACGGTGGCATGAATATTCATATCAAGACACATTATGAGAAAGTAGATAGAGGCAAATATGCAATTTAAATACAGGCTACAGCAGGAAATGGGACATGAAACAGTAATTAAATAGTGAAAATTACATGTTATTTACATAGGTAAATACACTGCAGGGGTTATGCATGTGATCTTTTCTATTAACATTTGTTTGTTTGTGATTAAACCCTGATTTTAAAAAGAGAGGTTTTTGCAACATGAAAATGGAAAGAAAGGAACACTTTCTTCGAACTAGAAAATCTGCGCTTCTTGAAGGACTACTGACTTGGGCTGCAAGCCAGGTTTCACAGCTAACGTGGATCTGAATAGGCCTGTACTGCAGAAGCCAGTGGTGTCAATTCTCCAAAACACAGGTTTTCTCCACAGCCCTGCTTATGCAGTTCATTCCTATTTTGGTCACTGAAAGCCTATAGGTGCTGGCAACAAATGACCAAGCTCCTACTGCCCAGGTTAGACTGAAATCCTACTGCATTCCTGAATTTATTTTGGGAAGAACAACTAGAAGGGGACAAAAGCATTTGTTTTTCTTCTTGAGAGAAGACCTAGTTTCAGACCGTGTCCTGCTTTTCCTTTTAGAAACAGAAATATGACTAGCCTAGTTAGGTTAGCACTAGCATACTGTGACTCTCCATAACCATCATAACAAAAGAAGCAATACTGACTTTAAGTTCTACTCTGAACTGCCTCATCCTGCTGGATTTATTGCCCATGTCTGCTCCTTCTTCCTTCTCCTTTAACCAAGAGGAAGGTGAGAGAAAAGACTAATGTATTTCCTTTCCTGCCTTTATCCAGCAGCATTCTTGCTTTATCATGAGCAGCTGCCATGAACATGGAGTTAGTTGATAGTTTGGGATTCTCAGAGAAAACGGATAGTAGGGAATTAATGAGGGGAAGGATGGAAATAGATGCCCCTCTTCCTAAGGCTCATTTATTCCTTAGCTTTTTTCCTCTGGGTTGCTTTTGCTTGGGTATCTCTGCTGTGGTTGAGTATGCAAGCAAGAAAAACAACTTCAGGTTGCATGACATTTATTTATTGGTGGATACATGCAGTGCATAGCTGGGACTACTATGCTGCAGGGCCATGCAAATGTTCTTGTGATTCTGGACGAGTCTCAGATGAACAGGCAGTCAGCAGTCAGGTGAGGAAGGGTCTGCATTTGCTTCCTGATGTAGGCTGATCTTTGATGTTGCAGATTTGCTGTCTTCCTATTCTTTGATTTTCCTTCCCTAGGATTTTACAGCTTTTCATGTCAGTACTTTCCTCTTGAATCCCTGAGCTTTAAGTAACCCCATCTCAGTAAACACCGTTGAGTCTATTATTCTGCTTTTCTTAGCCTGCATGGGTTGAGCTCATGGGTTTTCTCATGTCTTAACAGTATTTTTCTATAAAACTGTATAACAGTGGCAATTTTGTTGTGTAAAACTAGGCTAGGGCTTGTAGGAAGCTGAAGTCTTTGGCCACAGGGTACAAAGGGTTGTAACTTCAACTCAATTCACATTAGCTGCCCCAATGACATAAAGAGCAGCAGAACAAAGCTCAAAGAAAAATTTGCAAGAGAGATGCAGGACACTGCAGTGCAGTAATGTTTCCAGGGAATCCCTTTGTGTAGGCTCCTGAGCTGGTGCTTAGCAAATGCACAGAATCTGGTTTGAGAAGGCACTGCCCTCCTGCAGCTCCTATGCTCTTAAATATATAGTAAGGCAGATGTTTGACAGGGACTGGGTGATTTCTCAATGGGCAAGTGTCTCAAACCTGGTGTTCTGGACAAATTCACAGGTGGTCAGTCCCACTCTAATTTTAAAGTTCACCTAAACTACAGGTTACCATCTATTTTTTTTAAACCCAATTCAGAATTCAGTTTAAAAATCATGATAATGCAACCTTTTTGTTCTTGGTTATCTTCCATTTCCAGTTTGCTGTTCATCAACAGACAAGTGCTTGTGGGTATGAGGAAAACTCTATCTTTTATGTATGCTTCAGTGCACAAATGCTCTGTATGAGAGAGTGTATCTGTGCTCTTCAGAGGGCCTGTGTATATCTAAGGATTTGCCACTTCTCCTTGTGGAGGAGGCAGCACGTTGGTCCTTATTCTTTATAGAAAGTTTATTACTTTTTCTGAGGCATCTTGAGACTTTGTGGACTAAAAGAGTGTGTGGAGATAAAGGTTATTTATTATTCATCACTCTAAATACATTTGTTCATACATTTTAAAGCTTGGAACAGTGTGTGATAAGAGACAGCTGCATAACTAGGACTCTTCCTGCAAGCATGCAATTTGTTTTTCAGATCTGAAAAGAGGTGATGGGCCTAAGCAAACATCTTTTTTTTTTTTTTGATTTTTTTTTCCCCCAGCCATATCAGATGGGCCGATCAAAGCTATTACTTCTCCCCATAAAACATAGCACTAGGAGATCCCCAAAATGAACAAAGTCTGTTGATAGCTATCACACTGTAGCTAACAGAACAAACACGCAAAACAAAAGGATGTAAAAAGGTCGTAAAAATCACCTAGTCTCAGATTTGAGTCTTTTGTATGAGGAAGGCATCCTGCAAACAGAGCTACCATAAGTATCCCTTATCCCTGTTTATCAAGCTTCACCAAGTAAAATTGCTTTACTGTGGCAAGAGGCAATTCAGCTGAAGGCTGAAATAAAAGTAAAACCAGTCTTCTTGCAGAAACTAGACATTTTGTAAAACCAAATGGAGCAGAGTGAAGAGTGGATATCCATGACTGAAACGACTGTGACAAGACAATCTCTCGGTACATCAGATGAAAAAAATAACAACAGACTTCTGTGAAAATCTGATTGAAACTCACTCATATCAGGCGTGGGGGTTGCCTCAGAAAATGGGTATTAAGACTGTAGTAACGCTTCTCCACCTGTTCAAATGTGTTCCAGTTCTCCATTTTTCCTCATTAAGGAGACAGGGAGGATTAAACATGTCCTGTTTCTTTTGGATCCAGTTTGAAATTGCTGAATATTTCACAGGAAGCAGTTTTTAGGAAGATAATATCTCTAACTTGGGATGAAGTCATCTGAGCACCTATGGCGTTTCAGACCAAAAGAAGTCCCACAGAGCAAACCTCATTTATTGCAGTCACTTCTAGAGACTTTGACACAAAAAATGTTTTATCCCACCTTATTGCTTTGCAGTGAAGAGAAGCCTCCATGGAAGAGGAAAGCTAATTTCTCTCCTGCTAACAGATTAGTAGTTCCAATTGGGATGAATGCCACAGGATTATTTTCCTCACTGCCATACCATTCAGAATGGGGATGTGTTACAACGGGCACCTGACAGGGTTATCCTATTAAGGATAACTACAAACTTCAGCAGTGGTTTGTCTCTGAAACCTGCAGGTGACTTTTTGAATTACAGACATAAGACAAAAGAGATCCTGTTCTGTACCTTGCTGTGCTCAGTAGTTTAGAGTACTCTGGTGAAGTCCATTTTCAGTGAATGGCTCCTAGGGAGGGTCCAAGTAGAGAGGAGCTGAGGAGATCCAGGTGGAGTGGGCCAAAGAGGAATGGAATCAGCAGAGTGCAGCAGTCAGGTGAAAAAATCCCCACGTGCAGCACAGTGTGGACATTCCAGCTTTTGGGAGTTTTTGTCGTTGTTTTTCACTGGCTTAGGCTCGGGGTTGGGAGAGCTGCCTGCAGGGAGCATCTGCCATCATGTCTTTGTCCCAGCGGTCACACAGAACTAAGTGGAGGTGGTGAACACCTTTTGATGTAAAGCACCTTCTATTTTTGTATACTTTTTTAGTAATATTGCTGCTGTCACTGTGTGTTTCTTTTTCCACTGCTGTTTGTTTACAGCAAATTATCTCAACCCATAGTCTCTGCATTTGCTCCTTTCCCAGAGGAGGTGGGTGGGAAAGAGAGTGACTTATATTGAATTCAATTGCTCGCTGGTGTTAAACCACCACACGCATATCTTCAAAAAATATCCCCCTTCCCTGACTCAAATCCCCTCTCTCCTCTTCTATGTTAAAACTTGAGTTAGTTGCACAGAACAGATCATAGCAGAGGGGCTCATCCCAGGTGAGGAATTTAAGTATCACTGTACTTCATTATTTCCTATATAATTTTCTTTCACTTAAGATATGTAATTTTCCTTTTTCTGTTTTTAGCTCTTAGGAGTGTTCAGTTATTTTTTTAAGGTATTAACTAGCTTGTTTCCAGCTTAGAGTTCCTAAATGCATAGGCTTCTGCTCTGCAAGATGTTCTCACACAGTAAACATTCTGGCATAAAATCTTAAAATCCCTGGTGTAGGGAAGTGATATTGTAATTTCTCTACATGCTGTCTGAGATAGAAGCAGTGACTGTCTGACATTCCTGAATGCTGCTCCAAATGATTAATTCATGCCTTACACTCAAGAACACACAAATATCATGATGAACTTTTGCATACAGGAAAACAATATCTCCAGGTATTTGTGTTCAAGATTTGATTTATATAAATGACATTTTGTATGTAAATATGCAGCCACTCATTTCACTGCCTGCCAAGAGGCATTTCAGCTAAACACAATGATGTTGCTCTTAATCTAAAATGTCGTGTTCTTATGTGCACCTACTGCAAAGGTTATCACACACATCTGAAAATAAACAAATTATTTGGCAAATAATGAAGCCTCACCAAATTTTTGCCTTTTTCTTTCTGATTAAAATAACTGCTGCCATGCAATGTGAGTCCCCAAAGATGCATCCATCAATTCTGAGTGCCTGACTCAAGATAATATGAAAATACTTATTGCCTTCCATTTACCCCAAGTAGAGCTGAGTCCCAGATCCAAGGGTTTGAACAAATGTGCTCAGAGAATTCCAGTCTCTGGGCTAAAGTCCCCCAGGCAGTCCTGTTGTAAAGCTTCCCTGGAGTTTTATGAATAACCAAGGGTCTCACTTTCTGTTTTTCCCAAATCTGGACTTGCACTCAGAGCCCTACATAAGTAGATCATTTATAATGGGAGATTGCTGTGGCTGAATGTGTGTTGAGATCTGTATTTCTTCAGAATATCATGAGTGTAAACATCACAGAGCATATCCTATTTCCTTTCAGAGTTCAAAAAGGCTTTCAGGTTTCAGATCTACAGCTGTAAGATCTGATCTTCTACTTCAGTGTGTATTTGCTGAGTATCTCTGATGTGTCTGTTGTCCTCTCCACAACCACGGCAGGACAACTTTCCCAGGCCCCAGGATGTTCCCCAGTACTGAGGGTGCAGCAGTAGGACCTCAGGTACTCCTGGTGATCCTTACTGCCTAAATGTACCTATTGATTTGGCATGTTATAGGTAGTTCTGGAAGAATATGAAGCCCAAGCTCTGAAGGAGAAATTCAAGTCACAATGATTGCAAGAGCCTCACCCTCCTGTTGCAAGAGGTTACAGTCACTGCCTCTGCTGCTGGGCAAACTTCTCTCCTGTTCTGCTATAGAGCAATTCTCCAAATTTCAGTTAGCTTTTCCACCTTTGTTTCCCCATATATTCTTTTTAAGTAATCAAAATCTGAATTATTGATCCCTCCTCTAGCAAAACAACCCTGTGGTTTGTATTTGGTGTAGTTAAGCCCCTGCCATGCAGCAGCTCTCCAACAGCATGACACTGCCTGCAGCACAGTTAAAATACAGGTCTCCAGACAGATTTTATTCTTTTAATCCGTAAAACTATCTTCTCTTTTCTTCAGATCCTTGGCCCACTTTAAACACTATCACTTTTTGCCCCAAATGCAACATTAATGATACAGGTTGCCATTACACCACTCTGACCACAGTCCAGAGCTCATATCAACAAAATATGACTAGGCAATGAAATATTCTCTCCTGAAAACACATGCCAATGTAGGTCAGAAACTGAGGTGGTATTAATTATGTTTTCCAATGGAAACAGCTCTCTTATCCCACAACAAGTCACAGTATTTTAAGTCCATTTACCAAACTACAGAGGTATTAAAATTAAGCAGGTTTAAGATACTCAGGTTAAAAATTAACCTATGATCTTTTTTCCCCAGAATCTTTCTGGTAAATGACAGAAGAGTTTCGCTTGATATATGTAAAGCTTACACAAAATATGATGTTTAAATGTGCCAAAGCCATAAGCTGCTGATAATGGGTTCCCATAACTGATAGTGTTAATCTAGCACTGCTTGTTTTGGAGGTTCAATTTAATCAATAACCTCCAGTTAGGAAAAGCTGACCTTGGTAACATCCCACATTTTTTATAATATTGACTATTGCATCCATCTTTGAAATATTCTTCCAAGAAATGATACACAATGTAAAGACCAGCTGATTTAATCAAACAGAACAATCACTATATTCCTATGAGTTGGTCTGCAGGAATGTGATCTTTTTTGATGGTATTTTTTTCTTTAGGAAACATTAAGTATGTTTATGTGAACTTGGAAATTAAACTTTTCTTGCTATTTCATATTGATTTGTAAATCATAAATGTGATTATAAACAGTTTTTTGGCTCAAAAGTCAGAAAAAAAATCCCCATTATTTATTTGGCTAATTTCACTTAGTTGCAAAGTAGCACTGAATGTGCTTTTGAAAAGATAACTGTGAAGCCAACATTACAGTGATGTTAGTTGGTGTGAACTAGTTAATTCTTATTTTTTTATTTCATTAATGAGAACAATGTTTATTAGGAGAAAGGGACATTTGGGTGTAGGTTAAATAAAAAAATAATTTTGAAACCTTGGTAAAATCAAATGAAATGCCAAACACAGGTGGCAAAATGTGTGGGGCCATGGCATCAGCTGTGTTTAGGGCAACTATTTTCTTCTTTTAAGAAGAAAAAGAAGGAAAATTAGTAAGTCAACCTTGGTTATAATTTTACATGGATTTATGGTGACCATTGTCCTTAAAACATTCAAGGTTTAGGGTCCATATAGAGCCAGTAATTTACCCAACTGGCAGGAAAATGCACATTTATTAACTTAGTGTTTCATGGAGGCTTTGCTAGGCATAGCACAAGTGTATTGTATGCTATTCACTTTGTATCAACCAACGAAGGGCTTTAACTGTTGTTTTATGATTGTGCTGGGAAGGAATATGTCTGGTCTATTTTTAACAGCTTTGTGTCACGGAAAGAGATGTCTTCTTTACAAGGCTTTTCAAAATAGAGAGACCTTAAAAATGTACTTCACTTTATCAGCTCACAGTGCTCACGCAAACAGAAATGAGACAGGGAAGAACAGGAAGGTCAAACTTGCATAAACACACTGTTGCATATGTTGACTGCCAGGAGAAAGAGCAGCATGCAGCTGAACTGAATGCATTATGCAGAGAAGACAGAAGATGCCACTCTGGCAAAGTCAAATTTCTCATTTGTGCAAGCTCCCACGTGATAAGGCTTAGAACTACTATTTTCTTTTAGTAATGTAGAGAGAATAAACTAAAATGAATTTTCATGAATCTGACATGATGTTTTTAACAAAAGAGGCAAAAGGATCTTTAGAATTCCTTTGTTTTAAGGTTAATCAAATATATTTTTCTGCTTCTATAAGGGACAAGGTAAATTTCCTAACACTATCCTTCTAATAAAGCTCTACTTCTTTTCAGGAATTCCACTTGCTGCTACAGAGAGGAATCCACCAAAAACTAACCTTATCTTGAATTTCATATGTAACGAATAGCTAAATCTGACACTAAATGATTTTAGGAAGAAAATTCAAAGTCAACCAGTTTCCTTTGAAAAAGCCATTTAAAACCTTTGGGGAACAGATATGGAAATATAATTTGAATCTCATATCCCCTCTCAAGTGACTTGGATTAATTTCAATTCATCCAGTGTTTACTATGCACAGAACACCTCCTCCTCTTTCACCACAAGCCCTGGCACTTTGAACTACTCTTTCATTCTGTGCTTCCTATGTAAGTGCTCCTTCATTCTGCTTGTGTAATTCAGATTTGGCTTTACTTTCAAGGAAATGCCTCCTCAGTTATTCAGATTAAGCCTGTGGTACCTGTGGGAGAATTGCCTGGCTTTGCCAGTGATGCAACACACCAGTGCCACCTCAAGCCATGCCAGTGATGTGCAATCTCAGCTTTGCTTGTCAGCCACCTCCACTGGTGATGCTCAAGCACTGGGGGAGATGCTCAACTCTCTGGCAGTGTATAGGAAAGCACCATTTTTATTTGTAATGCAAAGCAGAGATTTTATAATCTGATCTCTTTGACAACAAAGGCTGTAGAGGATGATAAATACTTAGACTTGCAGTTTATTAAAAGAATATATTTCCCCCTCTAGAAGGAATCCATTTTCTCAACTCATTGCCTTGCTTCTCTCTTGAGTGTGTATTTCCATTTATGCCTTAGTAGTTCTATGAACTGCAGATTCTTTCCCACCATCCCCCAGTTAGTTCCTCTGGGACTATATTATTAAAGTCCTTTTAGCATGTAAAGTGTAGGTAAAGTTGATGATATGAAATGTGAAAAAAGCAGTGCAAGGTACAACTACTAGTATAATTATTTTCATTGTAAATACAATTACATTTTCAGGTGTTTCTTGCTTAATCTTTTCATTTTTTTCCATCTCTGAGTCAAATAAGTTTTTCATTAGCTCTAATCTACTGCTGTAAGAGGCAGTTCTTTCCTTCTTCAGGCAGTATTAAGGTATTGATGACTGAAGTGGACAGAATTATTAGCAGACAGATACAAGCCTTTTATCTCTCTCTGTCTGGTCTAAACTCAAGGGAAGTCAGCTCAGTGAGCAGAACTGTTCATTTTCCTAGGGGGATGAGCAATCGGGTTCTCAGTTTATTTTCCAGTCCAGAACGGTTTTACTGAAAAATCATGACAATTTATAGGTTTGTAGGTAACATCAGGAAAAAGAGCCACAAAATACCATTTTATCCATAAAATTGTCCCACAATTGATTTTAAAGGCCCCCTCTATTCTGTTTCACTGGCAGTCTACCACCAATGACATTTTATGACTACGTTAGAGTAGCTCTTGCACCTGGGCATAATGGGCAGCAAAATAACTCAATGCCGTAAGAACTGCAGAGTGAAAATGGTAAAAACAAGCATGAGAAAGTGATTCAAGACAGGAATTGAGGGTGAAGAGGTAGGTTTAATTTTGATGGGAAAGAGAGCAAGCTCCTGGGGTTTTATGTAAGCTCATTCTCATGTGATACAGTTCTCTGGGGGAGCTATAGTTTTTTTATTTGAAATTGGGCTGTATTTGACTACCTCTTCTCTTCTTGTCCACTCTAAGGGAGTGATCATGGAGAGACTTGAGCTGGTGGAGTCTGAATTAAAGGAAAATACTGGCTTTGAGGCCAACCAGTCCACATGAGTTCTCACACCTACACTACAGCTGGGACTAATCAGTGGACGATGTTTTTTCCTCTGGGTTTTTCATGTTGCTTTCCAGACAGCACTGACATGAACTAATGCAAGTAGATACTTCCAAACCTGAATCTATATCCCTAAGGGGGATTCAAAGCTGAACTTGTTGATGTAAATTAAGGAAGACTTAATTCAAAAGGCTTGTATCTGTACAATGATTCATCCACATCTGAAACTGGGATTTCTTTATCTCTCAGTTAAAGGAGTGTGTTGAGAAACTAGACTTCTTTTTTTACTAACACTGTCTCAGTGCAATGTGTAATTGATCAAATGAGTCCATAGCAATAATAATTTAAATTTTTTTATTGCTGTTTTTTGTTACTCATTAGGTTCTACAAAATCCTTTAAAGTTTTCACATATTTGTGTTTGTGTGTGCATGCCTCTTTATCTTGCTCTGGTAAAGTGTTTTCTAACTGCATGAGGCTACAGTTAGTGAAATGCCCAGGGAGGGGGTTACATCAGTTGAAATTAGGGTGAACTGTGCACGAAGCAAGTATTTTCCTGATAGACATCAACTCAGCATAAAGAAATAAAAAATATCTGTGCGGTCTCTCTCAATGGGAAGCAAGTGAATGAAAAATGAGAACCACTCTTAATCCGCATGATGCCTTAAAGGAGCACACAGGAACCAATTCTGTCTTTCAGTCACAATTAAGGGTTGTAGAGCTACCCTAAGATCTCTGTGAACAAAACACAGTATGCAGCTGCCATTCAAAAACTCAGTTCTCTAGGCTATTTGGTTGAAAGGCTGAGGTACAAACCAGTATAAGAGGAGCAATGGAGAAGAAGATAGCAAACAGACAAGTTTACTTACTAAATGAGCAGCAAAACCCCATTAAGTATCACAACGGATGACCATAAAGAGGAGCAGATTAATGTACAGTTTTGCAACATGAGTCCTGATCCAGATTCAGTACTCAGCATGTATGCTGCATAAAACCTGAGCCTGATTTTTGCAAAGATTATTAAAAATTCTATTAATTCCTCTACTGCCTAGGAAGCAACTGCAACTGAGATCTCCCACTTATCTTAAAACAGTTGGCAGGATCTAGAGTTGAATTCTCACAAGACTAGAGTTAGAGCACAGTCAGGAGTTCTAATCCCTTTTCTGGCACGCAGGACAGTTCCTGACCTCAGCTACTGTATGAGCCCCTTTGCGTGCTGACAGTTTTGTGCCACTCAGTTCTCCCCTTCTGAGTAAAAGGAGCATCTGCCAAGATTTGAACACATTTTCTGAGTCTGAGAATCCCTTCACCTTGTCCCAAGCACTATACACAGTATATGGAGTGGCCACAGATATAATGATCCAGACTGAGTTATGAGACACTGTTAAACAACACTTTAGTTCTGTAATTCAAGGGGCGAAAGGTGTCTAATTAGTAAGAAAAACACAGAACAGGAGGAAGAATGAAGAGATAACAATAATGAGGCAAGGGAGAAAAAAGGAAGGAGGTGTTTAGTGGCACTCACAAAGAATACAAACATGTGAAAGCAACTATTCAGGAATAGGCAAACTCTAATTGAGCCTTTTTTCAGTGCTACTATGCTATTGTAAACAGCTGAAGGGAAGACTTTCTGAAAGGAACAAGAATGGATTACAAGAGAAGAAACAATATTCATGAAACATTTCATGATAAAAATGATCATCAGTCTTCCTAATGCCATCCCTCATCCCAAATATTAGAAATGCTTTGAAGTTTGATGGCTGTTCTCGCTCTTCTTCCTCTCCAAAAACGTGGTTGTCTAAAGATAGCACATTATCCAACAGAAGCATACTTCAAAAATGTTCAAATGTTGCCACCGTTTGTTTTCTTTCATATTATGTCAATTAGTTTTGCTTCTGTAATTCTATTAAAAGGAGTTTCTAGGTCCAAAATTACCTATTAGGTGATTTTGTTGTGGTATTCAACATGTACTCCCTCAAATATGGGGGAGCAAAGAAAACACAAGTTTCTTTGAGATGATATTGGGTACCCATCACCCTCTAGAAATACCAGAGAATTACAAGAAAGTTATCTCTAACATTTGCACCAGTAAAACAATCTCATGTAATACACTGATTCATTCAGATGTCAGCCTGGTGGTCATTCCTTATTCGTAAAAGCTGTAGTACCTGACTGTCTTAGCACTGAAAGCTGCTGGAAGAAGATACTATTTCTAGATAAAGATCTAAGAACTCTTAGCACAAATACAAACAAACTCCATATATATTGCTTAGGAATAGTTAAAAAGAACTCTTGAAACAGAAGCACTTCTTCTAGCTGAGAAATGTATGGCAAATAAGTCTACTGTGGAAAAAACTGTCAAGCCTGGCATTGAAATCTAACTCCCTTAGTGCTTTCCTGTGCTTGGTGGTCAAGCAAACCAGTAGAATGGCAAATGTTTTGCTTAGAAGCATTTTTAATGTTCAGAAGTTCATAAGACTGGTGCTTCTGGAAAGTACCCAAGTACTGGGATGTGAAACTGAGACATCTGTTGATCTGCACAGTGCTGGCTCCATGGCTCTTGCTGCACGCTTGGCACATCTACCACTTGCTACCTGCATGTCTCTCCTGTAGGGATGAAGAACAGGTGACAAAATCAAGTACAGGTTGCTACCTCCTTACTCATCCTTTCATTGTAACAGGATAGAAAGGGCCTCTCTTTACTCTGAGAGGGAAGGTCTGGCTGGCTGTGCTGCTAGGCAGACTGGACCACCCCCAAAATTTCTGGAGAAAGAGTGATCCCAGAGATGTGCTTGATGTTTTGTGTTTAGAGAGATGGACTCTGGATAATAAAATGATGCCATCTGAATCCAGCAGATGCATACAACTGAAGCAAGATACTTAAAAGATAAAGGTATGGAAAGGATAGTATGAGAGAAGTGGCACTTATGAGAGAAGTAGCACTACTACCTATTCCTTCAAGAAAAATCTTTGCTTCCTTAGTCTGTCCTACTAATGTCTAGATTTCTACTGTACTTGCATATCTGCAGAACTATAGCAGAAGGCTCAAAATCACACAGTTTATTTGCACTGTGTTTATAGCATACTAATCTCAGGCCTCCATGTTTCTTCTGATGTACTCATGGGAGATCAGGAAGACCTTTTTTAAATTTATTTCAATATTCTGGCTTTGGTATATTATATCTACTAACCTCTGCAGCATTGTGGTTTGGCTTCAGTTACAGGTAGGACTTTGGCAAGGTACACACAGTAATCTGCACTTGATGTATTATGCTTTTCACACAAGAGAAAATCTGAATTCTGTGGAGAACATGTGTTAGTAAGCTGACAGAAAAGGCAAAGAGCATGAAATTCAGATGTGTTTGTTGGTGTTTTGCTAATCCACTTAGTATAAAGCCAAGCACAGATATAGAGCCAAATGGGAATTTTCTCTGCATCAGATCATGGGCAGGTATTAAGGTTTGTTTTCTACCCTGTTCTACAGACTGATATTACACCAGGCTCACCTGGGACTTTTGTTTAGGAAATCCACTGTTTTTATAGGGGTGTTATTAGCCTCACAACTTTATTATCACTGCTCTATTTATGTGTAAATACAGCACATTTGAATAGGCACAAGGTAGTATTATGTCTTCTCAGCTGTGAGATGGTGCTTGGACCTGTCTACAAAAGACATCTCTGGCATTTTTAAAACAAAGTTTTGGAGCCAGGATCCTGGGGATCAGGAAGGCCCTTTCAACTCTGTGTTCCTAAGCCAATGCAAAGAGTCTACCACAGAAACTGCCCAGTAAATGGAGCAGGCAGCTGAAAGCCTCTGTGAGCCCAGGCAGAGATCCCAAGCACAGCCTGGACACCAGGCAGATCTACACTGCCACACCACGGATGGCTGAGTGTGTGTAGCACAGCCAAACTTTGGAGTCTGGAAACTTTTAGGTACGGAAACTTAAGCATTAACAAGGTTAGACAGAGGCTTTTGTGACTGAGAGCGATGCCTTAATACTGGGAAAAGGCCATAAAAGGGAACTTCTCTTGTACACAGCCCTAAGCCCTGGCATTTTAGTAACTTAAAAATGCCATACACTTCCATGGTAAGCAACTTCCACTTCAAGAGAAGTAGCAAAGCAGGACCGACAAGGTAAGTGCCAAGGCAAGACCTCCATGTTGGCGCTTTCGCTTCAGAGTGAGAAACGCGGCACAGAGAGTGAGCTCTCTCCTTTGCTGTTTCCTGTTGTACAGCAAAGTTTAATGCCACGAGCAATTATGGTCAGATGGCTGCTCATAACAACTTCGTCTGTTTCCAAGCCCTACTTAATTTTTGGGTGAGGCTTGGCAGCAAGACCCTACTCTGCTTCAGCTGGTTTTGGAACAGCTCTGGTTCCTCCTCTCTTTTACCTGGACTAGTTTTGATGTCATTCAACCAGCTTTAACTTTTGACAAACGGCGTGTCTTGGCTCTTAGATGGCCTGCACTTGGGGTGGCTCAGCCCACCCCAGAGAAGGCACACGGCTCCTCATGGGCCACTGCTTCCCCTCCCAAACCCCGTGCACACCGAAAACCTCACGAGGGCCACAGAGCTGCATGTATGACCACGCAAAAAACCCCAAACAAACAAAAACAAACAAACAAACAAAACAAACAAACAAACAAAAAAAAACACCAAAACGCAAGCGCTGTCTTCTCACAACCATTTCAGCTTTTAGCATTAATTCAGTGCTTTTTCGGTGTTTTCCGCCCCTCGGAGGCGCCGGGCAGCGCGCGCCAGACGGCGGCCGCGTCACGTGACGCTGGCGGGCTATTTAAACGCCACCGGGGCCCCCAGACCCCTTTGCTCCCTCAGGGCCGGGGCGGGTGCGGGTCTGCTCCGTGCGCTCTGCTCGGGGAGGCGGGCGAGGATCTGCTCGAAGCGTCCTGCTCGGTGAGTCCTGCTCGGGGCGGGGCGGTGGCGAAGGGCAGGGCTCTGTGGCGGTGCCACCCCTGCCTCCCAGCTGTAGCCGGGCTGCGGCTTCGATGGGCGACGCGGCGAGCTTTCTGTCACGGGAGCGTGTGTGGGTGTGGCGCCGGGGCGGCCCGGAGGTGTTGCCTGGGAGTTGCGTAGGGCTAAAATTAAAACCGGTTCGTTGCTGTCTGTGGTGGTTTTGTTGGTTTGGTCGTTTCGTTGTTTGCGGGTTTGTTATTATTTGCTGGGTTTTATTTGTTTGTTTGTTGTTCCTTTTCCCTCCTGGGGTGTGTCACCGCTCTTCCGTCGGGGTCGCTCTGCCGGCGCTGATGGCACTGCGCCTTCCCCGCTCCCCGCTCCGGGTGGCTCGGGGTGTTTTGTGGGCACCACTCCTCACCTGGTGCATAAGGACAAGCTCCTCCGACCCTGCTGAGCCACCCGTGGGTGAGGGTAGGGAAGGACAGGCAGTAACTCGAGTTCCCGGGTGGTCCCTCGTAGTCCGCCCTTGGTGCGGTGCCTCTGCAGTACCAAGAGCTGTTTGGGATGTTCAGTCTAACAAGTCTTCCATACCACATAATTCCATTTGTAAGTGTGTGCCTCTCCTGAATTCCAAATAGGAACGGGTTTTGTTTTATCAGGTGGTGGAAGGGTTTTTTCTTTGTTTTTCTTGGTTTATTTTGTGAGCTTTTGTCTCAATGCGTGGCTACTTCAGACAGTCTCTGAATTTTGAATATGAAAGTAGCATCTGGTTTGTTTTCAATACTGTTGTGAGCAGGAAATGCAAATTAAGTTTAGTATTTTAATAAATCATTCTTGGATTGTCAGTCTAATGGCAGTTTCCTAACCCTAATTATCCTAATGTCAGGCAGTGATTTGCAGGATCTTGCTTCAGCTGAAAAAGAAACAAACTTGCTAAATGTTTCAGTGCAAAATGTATCCCTCAGGATAATTGCACTTTTTAATAGCACTAACTAATCTGCGACTCGCAGTTTCTTTCACTTACCATATTTTAAAGTCTCTAGGCAATACATAAAATTTCCAGTGCAGATTGTATCAGGCATGGACTATTACTGATACACTGGCACCCATCTCTTCACACATACATGAGACTGCTCCGAGTTAAACTGGCATGGGAAGTAAATGCTGAGCTAGACGTCTAGTGTTAGGAGTATCTGCAGCATTTCAAATACAGGATGTGTATTTGACTTGGGAGATGATTCTTTCGAGGACCACATAGCAAAAAACCTGCACCAATATTTCCTTTTGGCTTTGCTTTTTGGATTTAATTTGTATACCTGTTGTGATTTGGCATTCACTTCTAAAAAACTCTCTGCTTTTTGTTGTACTGTTTGCCTGATGACTCAAAATAAATAAGGAGGTCTTTCCCCAGCTGTTCTGTGTCATTGTGATAAACCTGGTGCAGTGTAAGAAAGAAAATGATGAAGTGTTACAAAAGTTTACTTTTGTTGAAGTCCCTTTGTAGTAACTGTAATAAATAACACTAATACATTGATAGAGCTGAGTCCTCTTTTTTCCTAGCTTTCATGTTAAGCTGTAGCATCTCATCTAAAAATATCTGATGAACTCAATGAGTGTGATTAGAAACTACTACCTAGAAATCAGTTCTAGAACACTACGGGGGAAGGTTTGCTGGTTTCTGAAGCAGGTATGTATATTCCCAGAAGAAATTTACATATTGTTTTGCTTTATGCACAGATTTTTTTTTTTCCCTCAGAGTTTTTATGGAAAATCTAAACTACTTTAACAGATGGGATAATGTCTCTTTCAGAAATAGAAAAAATTGAAATACAAAGTATTTGGTTTCTGAGAGAGAAGGCTAAAAAGCAAACCAAAATAGAGTATGACAGCAGGGTCAAAGAGAGCTCTTCTTTTAAAAGTTGAGAGGAATTTGAGAGTTTGGTTGAAGATATGAACTAGAACTGTTCAGAATTTCATTTTTAAGGAATTTTCTTGAAGCTTTTACATTGGATAACTATTTTGTTTTATCATAGTATCTAACTGTTGTGCAGATTACCTGACAGGGAAAAACAAACAAACAAAAAACAAAACAAAAAAAAATCTGCCTTCACTGTAAAGTTTTCATTTGTGTGCATGTGAAATGTTTCCTTTGCCTAATGCCAAGATAAAGGATTTAGTTCTTCACATAATTAAGTAATTTACTCCTTTTCCTCCCTCTTCAGTCATTTGCATTTTGAATCATCTGGAGAAGGATGCTAGAATAAGAGGTGAGGAGGGTGATTGTATTGCCATAAATCAGACTTATTGAACAATTGGTTTTCTGGTGTGTTGTAGCATTGCACTGTTGCTTTGTGAGGCTTAGAGAAGGAAATGTGATGACAGTAAGTGCTGGAGAGCTCAGAGTGGTACTGTAGATATGGTTCCATTAACTTTATCTCTTTAATGCTCACCTACCTGATACTGTCTCATTTCTCATTTTACGGGATGGGCATCTTTGCATTTCCATAGCTGAATTTATAAAGTAAGATTAAAAAAAAAAAAAAAGAAAATACAATTCTTTACAAATAAATTGTTTTTTCTGTAGTATGTCTTCTTTATATTTCATTAACATGACTGTTAATGCTGTGTTTGCCCCAGTCATGCAATAATTTGAATACAGATCATGTAACTGAAGTTTTGTTAGAGCACAGTTTATTCGAGAGAACACAGCTGCTAAGGTCATAGTGCAAAAGGCATCCCAAAGGCTTGAGAGTCGTTCTCATCCTCTATGGGAAGGGGTGTAGCTATTTCAACCAGAGACTTCAAGCAAGGAATACAAGCTCAACAAATAACCCTGAGTTAACTCTCTTCAGTACGCTCCCAATCCTATAGTCCCCTTGCTCTGCACAGCTGTGCTAGAAGTGTCTATATGGACAAGGGCAAAAGCTTGTCCAGCAGTGTGTTTAATGGCATGAAGAACAGGGTTTGCATCAGGCTTTATTATTTGGCTGGATCAGTTATCTTTTAACAATGTACCAAGTAAAGTGGTAAGAGCTATCTTGATGTGAATGGTGGAGGACTTGTGGCTGCTTTCTCCTCTGAAAACCAACCGAACACCACAGCTTGTTGTTTTCAAGAGAACTTTTGTAGAGAAATGCCTGAAATTGGTAATGGGTGTTTGGAACAAACTTGTGTCTGGTTTCCTAGATTCCTTTTTTGCATTTATTCTAGTGCAGTAGAACTAGTCAGAAACATTTTGCTTAATATTTTAAGGTTATGGGAATGCTAAGAAGAAAACTAAGTGTTCACGGTCACAGCTGGTAAGGAAGATTGCTGCAGTTAGTGGTTATGGAAGCCTGAATACATGACATGAATTATCAAACTCAGAGTCCCTGGACTCTCTTTTGGTGACTTGAGACACACAAACAGCAGAGCTTAACTTTAAAGCGTTCTTCATAATATTGGAATCAGAGTGGGAAAAGGAACAACAAACAAAACAAAATTGTAAACCCTTGTCTTCGTTTGCCTGATTGTGGACTCCATCTGCAAATGAAGCAGGTGGGAAACTGGCAATCCTGAACCAAGGAACTAATGCAAGTCAATTATTTTTTTTCATGGTACAGACATGAGAAATATAGCTAACACCAGCTGCTTGCCTCCTGTAAATAGAGGCAAAAGATGAGATTAAACCTGGCCATCAATTCTAGTGTGGAAATACTGAAGCATCTGTCAAATATTTGACACTCATGAAACCCAAACTTTGTTCAGTCTGGCACTGCTGGAGGAGCATCTGGTAAAAAAAGAGCAGAACCTGGAACAACTTCAAACAAAACCTTGCTCCTGGAAGGGGATTGCTATGGTAACTAAGTTATCTTAGCCTCATGCCGATCCTTGCTCCTCTTCCCTTTAAAGTAGCCAAAAAGCATCAGTGTCCCATGTGTAATACAGATTGACAGAACAAGCTTATAATTTCTAGTAGTGAAGATATTTTGGTGTTTGTTTTTTTGGGTTTTTGTTTGTTTGTTTGGGTTGTTTTGGATTTGTTTGTTTGTTTTTTTCAGATAGGTTACAAGTCCTTATATGCTCAGAAATTAGGTCTCTAATACTAGAATGACTAAGGAATGAAAATGTAAACCAAATTCAGTGTGGTGGTTTCCATGGAACTTGTCACTTTGTGAGTGAATATTGTAATGAATACTTGGGGAATCTTGATGGTGGTTTATTTCTGCTGTGTAAAGGGCTGAAACATCGCCCAAGGTTTCCATCGGTATTTGAAAGTATAATATGCTGAGCTACTCGATCTGTTAATTTTCTGTTTTATTTTTCTTGCAAATTATTCCTCCTTTAGCATAGTTGTATTATAAATCTTACCTTGAAAGCTTTGTGTTTTATTGGCAGAAGATGAAAGCATGAATATACTGTCATATTCATGACTTGCTGAGGTCTAATCTCACTTCTAAATGATGTTTCATGGGAGTATCATTTAGCTACAGCTCTCCTGCCTTTTAAGTGGAGATAGAATTTTTTTTGTCATATAAAGTTGTTTTAAGAATTAATTGCTTAAAGTGATATGCATGCACTACTTTGAAAATGATGGCATATAGGTGATGATCATCATTACTAGGTAATTATTATTAATATACTGAGTTCTAATTGAAGCAACTATTGGGAGATGAAGAAGGTAGTGTCTGCTCATTTTGATGCCACTAACACTACGGTCATAAACTTGCTATAATGTGGTGAAGAAGCAGTTCTGGGAATAGCTGACACATTTAAAGAATCCCTTTAATCACTGTAAACTAATGATAAAATGAGTATACATTTTAGCATTTACCTTCTTAAGGGAATGATAACTGTAACTACTATCAGACAGGCAGAGTTTAGCATGAACAGAAATTAAGGGTCCTGCAGATCTCTGATTTGTGATCTCTGGCAGCATCTTGTTGTTTTTTTTGTGACCACGGAGATAAATGGTGCTGAGTTGTGCAGTGTTTTTTGTTTCAAACAAACTGTCCAATGTATGTTTTTCTCAAAGGGAATTTATTGAAAAGAATTGACAACTCTATGAATACAAACAGTTAATTGTGTTACAATAGGAAAAGCTCTGACTGCTGATCAAGTATTAAGAGTTTGGGGATCCAAACCCATTCAAGCTGGGGATGGGTTTATGGAAGTAGATACTGTAAGAATAAATGTCAGATCTGTGCACTCACTGTTTCAAAATTACAGTAATGAAATTGCACAAGTAAAATTTTCTGCTCTAGACTGGGTGATTATTTAGTAATGTACAGAAGTGCAATTTCATCTGACACCATGAATTGACAGCTACTTCAGCATCAGTAGTGATGCAGCTAAGAAATAATGATAGCCAGTAAATACCAACACAATAGCTTCTACAGAGAATTTGTTACATCCGTATCTGTGGGGGGGTTTTTTGTTTGTGTTTGCTTGTTTGTTTGTTTTTCAGAAAATGTAATAAAATACAAACACCACAAAGTGGAGAATTTGCAACGTTGATCCATTAAACCTTGTTATTTTCATCCAAAGACACCTTATAATTCTGACAGTTGTCAAGATACTGGAAGGGAAGAATGCGTAGATCTGAAATATTTTGTGGGCTCAGTGAAGTAATGACTACTGTTGAATATTAATTTATTGCACTAATTCTTGATGGATCTTGTAAGTGATCACACTAACCTAAGAAAGTGATTAGGTCTTTTGGTAAGTTTTTGTGATAGCAAATTTATTTTGATGGATGAAATTTAATAAAGGAGCTCATTTAACATGTACATTATTATGTTTAATCACTAGATACATGCTGATTTTTCTTCAAATAGTAGTTTTGTTCTTTCATCTTGGAACTCTAACATTAGGCAGGCGAAGAAGGGTCATGAAGCTGATGTAGGGTCTGGAGTACAAGTCTTAAGAGGAGCAGCTGAGGGAACTGGGCTAGAGGAGAAAAGGAGGCTCAGAGAGGCCTTGTCCCTCTCTACAACTCTGTGAAAGGAAGTCATAGTGAGGTGGGAATTGACCTCTTCTCCCAGTCAGCATCTGACAGGATGAGAGTAAGTTACCTTAAGTTGCAACAAGGAAGGTTTAGTTTGGATTATTTGGAAAAATATCTTCACAGAAAGGGTTGTCAAGCCCTGGAATAGGCTTCACAGTGTAGTGGTTGCATCCCAAACCCTTGAGATATTTAAAAGATGTGTAGATGTCATACTTTGGGACATGGTTTAGTGGTGGGTTTGCAGTCTTAGGTTAGTGGTCTGACTTAATACTGTTAGAGGTTTATTCCAACCTAAATGATAATCTTTAATTTTTTGATTCTACAGTGAGTTGTATAGGAAAGAATGAAAAACACTTTTTAGATGGAATAAAAGGTCCAAATTTTTTTACAGAAGCCTGTAGAGGTCCCGAACAAGAAATGGCATCTTATTCTGACAAGTTTTCCTATAAATAAATAGAATCTGGTGCCTAATGTTCTACCAATCTGAAGCAACACTATGACTGCATATGCCGTGATGGGGAAACTTGTTAACATGTTGGTTGGTGGACAGAGTTCAAGTCATCAGAGGATGAATAACAATATTCTTGCAGAACATTACTTCCTTTTTGTTCTGACCCCTCAAATTGAATCACAGAAGGAAAAAAAAAAAAAAAAAGAAGAGTGGGGAAGAATTCCACCTACCAAAGACCTTCCCAAAATCCCGAGAGTTGAAAGTGACACGTTCTTTTCTATGGAGAGGTGATCATAGATATGTATGAAGTCAGCATTCCTTTGTTTTAAAAGAATCCACAAGAAATCAAAGCAGGACTACAAGTTCAGTGTGAGTTAAGTGACTTGCTGAAGATCTTTTATAACTAAAATAAAATGTGGAGGAAATTGGAATAGGATGAAGACCTAGTTTCAGTTTGGAGGGTTTTGACCAAAAGGGAATTCTTCTCTCATGCTAGTTTGTGCTGAAAATAGCTCAGAATAACGAGACAACTGTGGAAGATTTAGTTAGAAAACAAATACAAAATTTTAAGTTGAACTTTTATGTTTCTCATATTTTTGTTTCAAGTCAAGCAATCAGAATTTAATTACTATTAGACAAGAAAAGCATTCAATCAGTGGATTCTGTGTAGAACAGATAGGAAAAAATGTCAGTTTGTCTTCAGTTGTCTCAGTCATGTACAAAGTTGACACCTGCAGCAGTGTTAAAGGAGCTGGTGTGATGAGAGAGGACAGATTTAGCATGAATATCATGCAGATTGTGGGACATAAATTTTACTGATTCTCTGGTTTTGTTTTTAATGGCAAATTGCCCAAAGCCCAAAATGTATGAATAGGAAAAGTTTCTCTCTAATTCACTGAAAAATCAGCAGCCTGAGGACATGCTGATTTATCCTGTATGCTTCTGCTGCTGGTTAGTGCCATCTGCCAGTACAACCTCCTGTCTCTGGAATGCTAGTTTTCTAGAACATGTGTATCATGCTGGACTCTAAAGCAAATTCACATTTTGCAAAACTGTACTGCAGATGAGGCATTTAATCAACAAATTATAATTCTTCCTGCTTTTAAGATATTTTTAAACATAAAAATCTTTTAACTATTTATGCTATAAAGTTTTAGAGCAACCTCAAAGGGATATTTTATTCTTAATTATGTAGCTGCTGAAGGCAACTATTAAAATTATTACTAGCTTCATGCTCTTGATTATCTTATTTTCATCCGAGGTAGTTATGCCAATAGTACATTATTATGTCACTTCAAACTAACAGAACAATATTGATATCTTTCATGGTTCTGCCATCCAAAAGGATGATGTATGCTAGTTTTGAAAGGAAGCATTCTGATGAACATGAACAAATAGTTTGTTGGTGCCTGTTCTCACAAACTGCCCATTCTGTGGGTTTCCTTGAGTTCTGAGCACTCTTAGTCATTAATTAATAAATATTTGCCATAAGAAGATGTAACCTGTAGACTGTTAAATGTCTTCACAGAGAACAATTTCAGTTAGGGAAGGATAGAACTCTGAGCACCCTGGTGAGTTCAATGTACTGGGGGACCAGATGCACACAAGGTTGGCATGGGAAAACAGAAATTATTATTGAGTAACCTGGGTTGTCCTTCGGAAAATTACTGTTATATAAACCATCTTGATAGGAACTGCTGTAAACTGGTTAAAAACACAAAGTCTTAACTTCTTAGTTTATATAAGTCAGAGTTGCTTGCAGTGTTATGTGGAATAAGTTTTTCCTGAGGTTTTCAATGAGAAAACAGCACCTCAAAAATCCTCTTACGTACTGCTTTTAAAGAGCTGACTTATCTTTCTTCTTACAGGATCCTGAACTTGTTTTGTACTATTTCCAGTCCAATATAGTTAAGGCTTGCCAAAGTTCTGATATTCTGTTGTACCATTTCTAGGAAAGTAAAGGAATAGAGGGTCTGGACTTCTGGATTTCTCCTCCCTGCAGAGAACTCTTACTCTTCCTGGCAGACAAACAACCCTGTTTATTCTTCTCCCAGGTCTCACTTGCTTTCCTGTCCCTCTACCTTTCCATTTCAATCATATTAAGCTGTCTACCACTTCTGAAGAGTAAAATCCCCTTTATTCCATATCACTCATTTTATTTCATTAAACTCATGCCTGGGTAGTCTTCCAATTACTGATAATCTATTTGTAGAGTGGTTGGAGTTTCTTCTTTTTCTAGTAGAAAAGAAGCGGTCCTTTCTCCCTCTCACCAAAAAAGGTACTAATTCCCCTATCCTTTATCTTAGGTTGCTACTGTGCCTGCATGGCATCCTGTCAAAGAGAAAATTATCAGAGTGGATTATTCATATGTTTGCTCATTCTTTTAATTGTAATAATGCATGTAGTAGTTCACAGTACCTTATGATTGGTATGTTTATACCTGATGTAGACTTTTGGGTGCTAAAGAAGTCCAGATGTTGATTGGTGTTAAAAATGTATGTATTCATTAGAATAAATTTACACAAGATGGGTAGAAGTCTCAATCTTCTATGCTAGACAGGCTTAATAGATGACCCTAATAGATGGATGGGATTTCCAGCTTAATATTTAGAGGAAATACTTTATAGTGCTCCATTAAACTACTCAAGAACAATTCAAGAACTCTTATTGGTCCAGCAAGATGGATCTCCCTATTCAGAGCTTTCTGTTACAGTATCAAGACCTCATGTCTCAGCAAAAATAAGATGGGTCTTTAATATTAATTTTACCTCAACTTGCTGAACAATTTTTATGGGACGCATGTCGTATATAAGAAATGAAACAGTTCTTTAAGGATTTCACATCACATTACCTGGGTGTTAGGTTGAAAATGAAAAACATAACACAATTGTTATGCAAAATATTCTGTTTAGTAGAAACACCTTTATGGAAAATAAAGGACTGTTACTGTAAGTCTAAAAAGAAATCTAGTTAGAAATTGGGCAGGGGCATTTTGACTTTGAAGAAGTGTTTTTTATCTGCTAGTCATGTGGCTGAGTTTTTGAAGATGAGGATAGAGGAAAGATGACCAATAAGGAATGTTCATCCCAAAATGATGCTTTGTTGTGTTGAAATCATTCCATCTCCAGAGCATATCCTTACCAGGAAATAAAGCCTTTAGGATGCAGAAAATATTGCACAGTCTGGACAAGTCCTGTTACGTTGTTCCTGATTAATTCTTTTGTCCTACTGTTTGTCATGAGAATACATCAAAGTAGAGCTGCTCTCCATTTGTTTTAAACATTAAATGCCACTGATGGTGGAAAATATGATAATACATGAGAAGTAAACAAACAACATTTTTTAGTTAACACAGTTTTAATCAAGGCTGCACTATATTCAGTCTATTGGAAACTGGGAGGTCACACGTACATTTCCGATTCCCTTTCACTAAAACACTGTATTCTACAATTAAATGAACAGAGGGCAAATACGT
>VXAU01000552.1:191336-229434 GCA_013399695.1 Formicarius rufipectus | reverse complement strand
GTTATGTAATACACAGCATATTTCATATATTATATTTATATATATAACATTTCATATATTATATATATACACTAGTGTAAAGTTTAACAAAATAGGGAAACGTTGCTTGTCCACATGGTTCACATTCCCTTAGCTATTGATTTTTGAGCCTCATTTGCCAAAGTAGCTTAAAAAGTCCACTAATTTAACCTAAAATAAAGGTTTAGATACAGAAGGATCTAAACAGAGCAGGTTACCCTCCTCCCCATATTCTTCCTCAAGGAATCTCTCACCCTATGCCTCTTTAATAAGAAGTTGGGTTTTGGATGCAGCTAGCAGGGGAAGAATCCATCTGAATCTGCCAGTAGTGGGGTTTGGATTTTGGCAAAAAAAGTTTAAGGGAAAAACAACTGGCTTTTGGGGTTTTGGTTTGGTTTGTTTTTTTCCTTCTGCAGCAGAAGTCAGGATTTTCCTCCTGGGGAAAGGCAAGACTGAATGAACTGTGTGAACAGGTGGTAATTGCGTCTTTTTTTATTACTTGAGAGCAATTAAATGTTTTTGAAATTAAAATGGTATGAACACCAGTGTAAGGGCAAAAGGTGAAATCCTGTTTTCACTATGATGANAAAGAGTTCTGAATGTGTTGTTCTAAGCTTTGAGAGGATGCCATGTGTCTCCAAGGGACTAATTGTGAGCTTTACTGTGTGGATATGCTAGTACTGTCATGGAGAGGAGAGGACAACCAGTCAGGTAGACTAGTGAAATTTCTGTGTTGTAAGTTTGCGCTTTAGTTCCTTTGGCCTTTGGTAGAAGTCTTGTCTCACTCTTCCATGTGCCATTGGGTACAGCTTTGTGCNGTTTAGATACAGAAGGATCTAAACAGAGCAGGTTACCCTCCTCCCCATATTCTTCCTCAAGGAATCTCTCACCCTATGCCTCTTTAATAAGAAGTTGGGTTTTGGATGCAGCTAGCAGGGGAAGAATCCATCTGAATCTGCCAGTAGTGGGGTTTGGATTTTGGCAAAAAAAGTTTAAGGGAAAAACAACTGGCTTTTGGGGTTTTGGTTTGGTTTGTTTTTTTCCTTCTGCAGCAGAAGTCAGGATTTTCCTCCTGGGGAAAGGCAAGACTGAATGAACTGTGTGAACAGGTGGTAATTGCGTCTTTTTTTATTACTTGAGAGCAATTAAATGTTTTTGAAATTAAAATGGTATGAACACCAGTGTAAGGGCAAAAGGTGAAATCCTGTTTTCACTATGATGACACAGGAGAGAAGAAATCCCTCTTCCTTGTCATAAGATTTGCTTTTAAACAGTGTGGTATGCAGACTGTGTGAGAGTCCTTTCATGAAAAAATGCTGATATATGATTCTTGTGAAGCTAGGACCATACCTTGTGAGGTGCTAGATTTGGGAAAGGAAAAAAAATTAGTTTTATTTACTGACAAAATTTAAAAACAGTGATACTGCACTGACTTCAGCAGAAGGATCATTGTAACTATCCTGTAAGGAGTACAAGGTTCCTGACTGCCTAGGTGATGTCTAGCATAGTGCTAGATCATGAGTATCACTTACTTTCCACAGCTGGTAATCCAGCTTTTAATGTAACTAAATACCAGGAAAATACTTTGAAAGCCTTAAATGCTTCAAAGAACCTGAGATCTAGGAACTATAGAATAACAGATTTCTGAGGAGTTAACATGTGGGTTATAAACAACTAGGTTTGACCCTCCAAGGTCTGAACACTTGTGGAACTGCTGTGCAGAAATAACAAAGAATATTTTTCCCTTGTGGTCTTCCCACACCTGGTTTAGAACAAGACTTGAAACCCTTGCTATAAGTACCTCTAGTTTGACTGTAAGGCTGTGTGTGTTCATCAGATGAATGTATTTCATAGAGTTCTTGTGAAGTCAGTGAATGACTGAGTGGTATTTAGCAGGGTTTGTTTGCTGGACTTATTACTTAAACCCTCTATAAATTGCAGTTTTGTATCAGGGTAGAGGGAGAGTTGCTGAAATGTCAGTTACTCAGCATGAAACTCCTGGGAGATAGGATTTACAGTCCTGACCTGAATCCATGTGATGTCTCTGAATTCTGGATGGCCAAAGTGCTGTGTTGTCAGTGTAAAATAGCGCTGTGCTATCAGTATGCCAGCAGCAATAAACATGTATTGCATCTGTCTCATGAATACTAAATTGCCATGCAAAGTGCAGATAGAAATTTTCACATGCATCAGTCATGTTTGCTCTTTTTGTAACTAACTCTGGGATCCATATGCAAACACTTAAAAATAACCTTCCAATGGTTAAAATGTATTAAAAAAAATTTGACATTGGAGACAAATCTCTTGGAGAGGTAAACATGATGTTCAGTGCAAACTCCCTCATTTGATTCCAGATGACATCACCTGAAGATTCAATAATTAAAGGCCCACTTAGCTATTTTATTCTAAATTACTCTTGTATTGCTCTGTCTTACCCCTCAGAAAACTCTAAAGTCATTTAAAATGGCAGGATTGATGGTGGATAATAGTGACCTTACTGGTTACATCTGTTCAGTTAAATTAGATGAGCTTTGGACCATTCTCAGACTGAGACAAGCTGGCATGGTAAAACCCATGTCTGTATTATGAAACATTTTTACCCTCCAGCATAAGGGAAAGGTGGGCAAAATCCAATCTGGCATGTTTTTTTTCTGTGAATGATCCTTGTTATCTGCTGTCTCCAGAACCACAGAATTGTTTAGTGGACTGTGATTTGATACACGGTTAAACTATTTGAGACTTAAAAATGTAATAGTCAAAACAGGTTTCAGAGCTCATTAACAGTGTGGTACCTCAATCCTGGCACTGCTTAATTTGCTAGCACAAATGTACATTAGGATAGGGTTCATTTTCTGAGCTAGGAATCTAGTCTAAGATGTTGGGCTACAGGTGATAGAGAAAGCACAAAATAAATATTCCTATCCTAACCTCTCTCCCTGAATTTCCCACTGAATCTATAAGCAATGCATAAGGCAGAACTGTGCACAAGTAGATGACATCAATCCTTTTAATTACCTGTGCTACTTTGGAGAAGATATCTGTACAGGAAATTTAAATATTAGTTTGAAAAAGAAAATCAGAAATAGATAACTGTGAGATGCAGGTTTAGAAACAGTTGGGAAAATTGTATGTGTGTAAGAACAGTTAGAGAAAAGCATGAAGATAAGGCAAAGTAAGAAGCATAGATGTGGAGCGTTGGAGAAAGAGCCTCTAAGGAAAAGCAAAGCTGTGACAGATCGTGGAGGAGAAACAGGAATGGAAAAACAAAAAAGGGTATTATAATGGTGTTAAAGGAAGGCCAAAGTAAATGGAAAAGGGAGACCAGAGTTTTAAACAAACAGAAAATCTGACCTGGTTTAGTAAAATTTAGGCATTTAAGAGGGTGAATCTCTTCAATTTAAAAGTCTTGTGTTTGCAGGACTTTGAAGGAAAAAAAAAGTCTCACCTGAGTCTCTATGTAGCACATACTTTGTAATTAAATTCTAGTCTGCTGGATTCATATTCTGACAGATATAAGAATCCTTGCCTCATTGCATAGACAGTAAAATAGAAATGTTCCTTTCTAATAGATATATAAAGGACTAAGGATATTTTAAAATTCCTGTCAAATCACTGCATGTAAATTACCTAATCAGATGCCATAGCTACATAATGTAGTGTTAAAAACAGCAGAAATACACTATTACAGGAATCAGCTAGCTCTGTTCCAGATTACAGGATTTTATAATTATAATGTCTCTTCATCAACCCACTCCTCTTCATGTTGTCTCATATTTTTGGAATTGTTACACACATTTATCTCTGCATATGTTTTAACCTCTTAAAAATTCATGTTTTCCAAATATTTATTTTTTTTTCTAGAAATACTTTTTTTTTTTTATGGATGCTGATGCTGGCATATTGGATCTATGATACTTAGTGTAATGGCAAGACAGAGATTATATTTTTCAGGAATACTAAAACCATATATTTGATCAACTATCCGAGAGATTTAACATACTTATTGTTAAGTCAGAAGTATAGAATAAGTCTTTACACCATTACAGGCTTTTTGTGAAATACTTCTTTTTCCTGAATACAAGGTTTGGTGCTATTTGAAAGAAATCAACTAAATTTCTCTTTTCTCTATAGTGTTCTTATTTGTTCCATTAAAATTCATCTTTCTAGATGGAAAAGAGCAAGGATTTGTTTTGTATTTTTTTTCTGTATGTTAAATGCAACAAAATTTAAGTAGAACCTGTAATGATTTTAATCAAGGCAGAGATTTTAAACATCCCTGCAATCCCAAAGATAAGTGACAATGGACAAAAGACCAATAATTTTGACATACAGAAATTACTATTTACTATTACTCAGATTCAGCTTAAATAGCAAAAATAAGAACCTGTGGGTTTTCTATAGTGGCTGAGTTTGGTTGTTTTTAGGGGGTTTTTTTGGAAGTATATGAAGTAAAGTGCTGTTAAGATACATTTGTTGAAGTGTTTGATGCCTTTAGTTTAACACTGGCAGAAACTCAGTTCAGCCAGCATTTGTCACTATTGTTTTCAAAGGAGGAACTCGGTTAAAAGCCACGGCTCTGATGGTTGTCCTGTCACTTTACTGATCTTTTTCTTCTAGTTTTCTTCTGTGGAAGTGAAAGTAAATGGGACCTGTCAGAGTTTAATACTGTCTGACCAGGTTCCTTTTAGGTATTCCATGCAAGGATGGTTTGACAATTAACTATCAAGTTTATTTATTTGATGTATGTGCAGTTTCAAGAGATTTTGATTTAGGACAGTGATACAACAGTATACTGAAATAATAACACAAACATAATACCACAAGAGCCGTCCCTGTATGTTCATATGATGTTGGTTGTTCACAGGCACTGGGAAGGAATCATGGAATCATAGAATGGTCTGAGTTGGCAAGGACCTTAAATATCACCTAGTTTCCACTCTCCTTGCCACAGGCAGGGAAAACTTTCACTAACATGTAGATTGAATCCATCTGTCTTTGAAGCTTTGTTGGTTGTTCAGTTTTTAGAGTTTATATTGGTCTAAGCCATGTATGTGCTTCCCCATCTCTGCTAATTATTTCAGAAAAGGCTGTTACACAACCAGGTGACCTACTGGTACAGCTGAATACCTGAAACAAAGGTTGCCCCTAGCCCTCCCTGCACTGAGATAACTTCAGCTTGCTTTATGATAGCTGCTGGTCATTCTTCACATTTTTCCCTGAGCTCATTATTTTTGGCCATCTCCTCCAAGCTGCTTTCTGTCATGAGGATACAGTCAATTCCACCCCTTGGCTCAGACCAACACTGAATGATTGATTGCTGGCATCGCCCAGGCTGCTTAATACATTTATCATATAAGCAACCAGCCCTCTTACAGAACCAACTTCTGCAGTCTTGGCAGTTCAGAGTTACTTGTGTTGACTTGAGAGCAATGCTTGACTCCTCACTATTTACATGGACCTTCAAAATATGTTGGTGACCTATATGAACGAATATTTGGCCAGCATGGAAGTATCTAATGGAAGGTTGGTGTCCTAACCAAGATATTCTGTTTAGTAGAATTAGTCTTACCATAATAGATGTTCCTTATTTGATAGTTCTAGTGTTTGTGGGGGTTTTTTTGTTTTGGTTTGGTTTTTTTGGGGTTTTTTTTGGTTTTTTTTCCTATAGTGCCTTGTCTTTTCTAAAACCTAATGTAATACATGAAACCTCTGGTTACATTTCAAATAATTTGGCAATCCTAAAAGTTGAAGGTGTCTGGAAACTCTTACATTTATATCATGAACCTTTGAGATGAAGAAACACTTCAGTATTGCTTTATCATTCCTCCATTCTTCTGTTTTACAATCTTGTTAAAGAGGAACTGTTCTCAGTATCAAAACTGTGACTGTCTGGATAAGGCAAAGATCAGGATTGCTTTGGGATCCCTGTGGTCCTCAGAATACATTTCCACTGTTCATTCACAACTTTTCTTTCCTCACAGCTGACATGAACTAGCAACTCAGAAAGCAAAGTGCTGATTGAGAAAGGAATTAAAGACCTGCTTGATTTATGGCTAATGGGTTCTGGGTTTTAGCTGTTTTTAATTAAGTTAATTTCTAACCACGAGTTGAGTCTGGACAAGAACCCAAAAGAAAGTACCAGCAAAGGTTGACAGAAAAGCTATGAGTCTAGTTCACTGGTGTTCTGAACATAACACTGACCCAAACTGAAATAGTTTAGCAGCAAAATAATTATGCCCTGCTCTATGGAAAATATTAAGGAGAGAAAGGATGTTTGGCTTGCATAGCAGATGAATCTGTTCATACAATAGGACTGAAGTTTTTCTGTATCTGAAGGTGATCCAGGGAAGATGGTCTGAGTAAGCAGCTTCATTAGAATTTGTTGGTTTGCTGAAGTCAGACCGTTTTGCACAGACCGTTTTCAGTTCAGCAAAGCTAAGGCTGGGCTCTGACAGATTCCTGCTGTGTTTCTAGCTGGCTTTTCCCTGCCTCAGCCTTTGCCAGTCTGCCTGGTGGGTTGACAAGCAACAGAGACCATGACAAACTGGGGGTTTCTGGCAGTTGTGCTCATTGCTCCTTGAAAGGTGAAACTTGCAGGCTTTTTAAGACTCATGATTCTTAGGCAATTTGGTAGGTGGACTTCTCCAGACTTGCTTTTCTTTTTAAACTGTTGCATAAGATTCTCACTGGTATGAGTGCTGATCACAGATGACAGCTCTTTATACAGCTTTGAAGAAAGACATGCAGGAAAAAATTAAGCCAAAAGTGTTTTCTAACATGTGAAGGGAAAACCTTTCTCGATTTAAGAAAAAATAAATATATGCTATTTTTATTAATTTTTTTTTTGACACTGCTGTTCCTCAATAGCAAAGTCCAAAGTTAAAATTGCAATGTATTACCACAATAAGACTGTCTTGATGAGCTGCTGCATGTTTTTGTCAGTAACTGAAAATCAGATATTCTAAATCTTGTTACCACATGTGAATTGGGAAATTCATATGTGAAGCAGATCCAAAATTGTAGAAGATTTTTGGTTTGGTGCCTGCCCTGTCTGACAGCTTTCATCACCAGGTTGTCCCGTTTTGGCTGAATGTGTTGACGGAAGGCGAAAAGTAATAAACTGTGAAGGCTTGACAAACTACTCAGTAAGGAAATGTTAGCCTGAGTTCTGAAATAAAACTCTGACATCCTCACATAACTTGTCAGTGGTTATAGATCAATCTAGATGTGGCAAAATATTATTTGAGCTCTACTAACAGCAGTTGTACCACCTAGTCTGATGGACACTAACTTTTCTGGTATCAGAGTGGCTTCAGAACTAGGTTTGGTCCTTTTGAGAGAAAATACATCTCATCCTTGAAAACACAGCCCCCTACCACCACCACTTTGCTCCTCTATTAATACACTATAGTGTTATTGTTCTGTGGTCTCATGTGTCTTTGCTATTGGGGTTTTCACTGTCTGAGGTCTCCCAATAAAAACTGACCGAGCACATAGAATGAGTATTTTTTTAATTCAGAGCAAGAAACTCCCTGCAACTCTTCTTTCTTTTTCTGCGTTTGCTCTGGGATTGCTCTCGTTTCATTCCTAAGCGATGGTTCAAATGAAATGTAAATGTATTCTGAGCATTTTTTTCTAAAAGGGATTTGATTCAGACAGATATCTCAGTTTTATATATGCCTGAAATAAATGCTTTAAGAGAATAAAATAAATTTTCAGTGCCATCTGGTAAATATGTCTTTAAACACTGTTAGCTGTCATCATATTTTGATCAGCTACCTGATAAGCACAAGATTTCTGTTCATTTCTTAGTGTCAAGCAGGAACTGGCCGTGAACATGGTCTTAGCACTGCAGAAAAAGTGTTGTCTCTCAATGTCATTCTGCAGTCTTTATGCTATGTAGGATGTACATCGTACAAACCCTTCTTGATCATCATTCTAACTTTCCTTTCTCCTGCTATTGCTGCCTATAGGAATCCATCCTTTCTATAGACTTTGTTCTGGAACTTAAACAGTTCTGTCAGTTTCCTGATTAGACCAGGTCTCACAGGCTGCAATTTACTTCATGTTTTTCTTAGATTCACATACTTGAGTTCCTCCTTTCTTGTTTATTATGTCTTTTGCATTCTCAGAGAGAGAATGGAAGGATCCTGATGCAGTGTGTCAGTGTCTTTTAAACGATCATTCTTAAACCTATCTTGCAAGCCATGGCCTCATTATTTCTTTCTGGTTCGATAACAGTTATCCATCAGTAGCTTTTTCCCTGAGTAATGTATGCCTCCTTTTTATCCCTTTAAATCCTTTTGTTTTATTTCAGATCCGATGTGAATAGTAGCTACTGCGAATAGCTAATAAGTGTCTTTTTCTTCTTCTTTTATTAGAATAAGTGGGTATTTCAATATGTAAAGTTCAAAATAAGTACAAACAACCCCCTGAAAAGCTGTTTGAGCTACGTTTTCCTTAACCTGCATTTGTAATTTTGTCCTCCTTATTCTCCTAGCCATCTTTTCTGCTAACAAAATGACAGGTTTTATAAAAATTCATTTAATTGCCAGTTTGTGTCTCCCACAATATTAGCAGCACTTCCATAGTGTTACTACAGAAAACAAATTAATTTCTGTGAGTAAAGAAAAAAACAAAAAAAACCAAAAAAAACAAAACAAAAAACAAACAAACAAACACACACCCTGGGCTTTGTGCTATTGGATCATTAAAAAGGATTTGAAATGAGGCAGGGGTCAAAAGTGAACTTAGGTTTAGCTTGATCAGAAGCATAAGCAAAGCAGTAAAATCAGCATATATGGTCAGGAACAACAGCTAATGTGTGGTTTATGCTAATTTCAATGATCCCACAGGAATATTGCAGGTCAGGGTAACCACAGACAAAATGTGGTAGATATATCTCTAGGAACATGGTGAAAGATTAGAGATAGACATGTCCTCGTATCTCTTCTGAGTACAATAAGAAAGTAAAAGCCTCAAAGAGTGTAGTTAAAAGTTTACTTCTCCTAACTTACCTGCCAGCCTATAAGGCAACTACCTTTCCAACTCTGCCCCAAAAGGGATTTCAGTGGTTTCCACCACATCAGGAGATCAGCATGAAGGCCAGAATCTGTACTCTCTTCTTCTTATATTTGTTACTGCCCAGTGATCTTCAAAATTTTGTCCATCCCCTCAGGAACTGCTTCCTGCTGTTAAAGGTTTGTTGTAATTCTCTTGAAGACCATGGAATCTGCAGAATCAGTATGTGATTCAATTACATATTTTGTTGGTTGATTCTGGACAGGCATTGCCATCTTGCTTTTCCTTAAGTTTCACATTTTCAGTGTTGTACAAAGCTTGCCCTGGGGCATATTCGATAGTCATCTATACTAATTCCTAACATATGGATGAGGAGGCTTTCATCAGGGGCTAGAAGATCATTGTTTATGATGGTAAAACTAGTTCAACAAGCAGTTTTTCTGTTCTCTTTGTGTTACTCCAATGGATTGACGATGTGTATTTTTTATCCTATACCATTTTTTGGAGCTTCTGCTCCTCACCCTGTCCAGAGCTGGGGAAAAATCTTGCAATAAAAAGAGTTGCATATATACCCTACATGTGCAGCAAAGATCAGTGGGCTTGTGAAATTCTGTTTTACACACCTCAGTAGGATCTCTAAAAGTCAGTCTGACATGGTTATTTATTTAGCCAATAGAAGTCCATGTATGTTTCATAAAATGGATTTTAAATTATAATCTGAGTGCTATTGTGCCTCATGGCAATTGCAACAGGAATCTCTGTTTGTTTCCTAAGTTGATTTCTGCTGAAATTTTAGATAGAAGCATAATTGCGTAACCCATATAATTGCATGTTGCCCTCTCATGTGCATTCAGATCTGATTAAAATAATCCCTTCTGCCATCCTGTTGGTATATTCATAAAGGTCAAATGTGTTATTAGGCCTGACTATTCAGCTGCAGGATACAAAGGACTTTTTACAGCATTGTAATGTGATATGAACAGAAGCCTTTCTGCTTGCAAAATGACACCTATTGGTCTCAAGGGTCACAGGCACATTTCTTCTTACCTACTTTGTTGCAAGTTATGGTGCCAAATCTAGTTGAGCCAAAGGGTAAACTGTGAAGCTGACTGGAAACCTGCAGTGTTGCCTTCACGATGCTCAATATTGAAATACTGTTAGTCTTGAGTCAAATATAATTTCTAGTCTTTACACTCGTGTTGCATTCAGAATACTTACAGCAAGAGCTATTTATGGGGAAATATATATAATTCCATTTATCTTGCCCTCCTTGTACAAATGGAGCATAGTTCTGATACATTTAGTGCAGTATATTTGAATGCTGTAGCTGTTTTCTCTGGGCCTGTGGCTCAGCCTACAACTGCCAGGGTAGCACTTGGACATGTAAACCTGTCAGTCCTGAAAGATGCTAAACATGTGAAGCAACAGAGGTTTAAGTTCAGGGATGGTCCTGGGGAGGTCTGAATGTAATTTCCAGATCTATAGTATATTCCCTATAGTAGTTTAAAAAAATATTTTTGTTATTCAATGCCAGAGTGCTCTCTTCTGTGAAAAGGCAAACATTTTGCAGTACTGCTTGCAGTATTGTAGTCTCCTCTGCTGTCTCTTCATGCTTTTCTATAAATCAGAAGCCCCTGTGGCACTGCTGCTCTCAGTTCCTTTTTGTACCTTCTGACCGGTCAGGTCAAACACTTCCCAAATTAGGTCAAGGTAGATTGTTACTTTAGAAAGGATAAGAAACACTTAAGCAGATGAGCTTTTCTACCAAAGGACAATTCCTAGAGACTCTTCAGTAACACAAATCCAAGAGGACCTTTAGATTTCTTCTCAGTGTCTCTTGCAGAACCAAGATCTGTTAGCAGCTACCAGCACCTGGATAATCTGTGAAATGAGTTAGTGTTTTCATCCTGTTCTCTCCTCTCTTGCAGTTACCTTATCCTTTTAATCAATAATGTTGAGGTTATTCACAGTCTCTGGACAGGTCAAGAATACAACAATACTGAAAGAATGTGGGTGAGGTGATAAAAGCAGAATGATGGATTACTTGGGTATTCCTAGTCAGGCTTTAGTTTGTACCTTTAAATACCACCTATCTTGCTTATTTTATGAATGAATATGCACTTTTTTTTTTTTCAACTACATTTTAGCAAAAACCCCTTCAGAATTCTGTTCTTGGCTCAAAATAAAATAGTTACACTGAATTAATATGATACAATAGACAGATGATACCCTTTCCATTTCTTAATATTGTATCCCCATGTAGTTAGAATCCTGTGGTGCTCTGGGGAAAAGAATTCAGGCAGTGTGAAATAAATTCTATCTGGCAGTCACTTCTCCCATCTCTACATCCAGAACTCATTAGAACTAAACAGAATTCTTCAAAATTAAATGAACTTTCCTACTTAGATAATAATTTGGATCCATTCCTCTATTTATGCAGGACCTTTTACATCCTTCAGATGTATCTTCTCAATTCTTTAAAAATTAATGAAATAGGAAAATTGCATTCATTTCTGTTTTCCATCTCTGTTAGCAGTTTCTTTTGCATGATTGCACTACTGACAAGCCACAAACTGCTCCTTCACAACCCTGAATCTCACCTGAAGATACTTGCTGTAGGACCCTAGTTTTAGCTTACATTAAAGCTAAGTTTATAATCACAGTATGTGCAAAAGCTGAGGTAAACACTTGTATTTTAAAAGCCATGGGAAATATATACGCTATATACTGGTCTTCACTGAAGTCTAAGTCATACACACCCTTCAATACCTACAGGTATTACAGGTGTTATCTACCCACCTACACGTGTATACAGACACTTTTAGAGAAATTCTTTAACAAAAATTACTAGTGCTTTCTTATATCTAAGACTCTGGGTTGTGTAACGTTGGATCTGATTTGGCAGGGCAATTGCAGCTGGTCAGGTCACTGGTATGGTGCAAGTTGAAGTACTCTCTTTAATCTCATTAAATTAGTGGCCATGGGATGAAACGGTAGAGAGCAGACAAACCAGGATGCTGATGGGACATTGTAGGCATGTCCTCTGAACAGAGTTAATGTCTACCTACAGCAGGATGTCGGGGTCAGTGCAAGGGTTTTGTTTCCTGAAAAAAGAGAGAGCCTGTTTTCATTTGTTGGTCTGGTCAATCACACATATAACCTCTCCAGTTCCAAAGAATATATGAGGATAACTGTGCAAAGAATTCAATCTCTTCCTTCTTAGAAACATCTTGTGAACTGATAACATAAGCCCTTTAATACCATAAAAAGAACATCCTGGCATGACAACTGCTCCAATGGTTTCCTCTTGCTCAGGGCAGAGGCTGTCCAGGCCCTTGACAAACTATCAATAGTTCATCAGCAGCTTTATGGCATTACAACAAGGCACGTAAACCCAGTAAATCGTTAAGCTTTGATTCCTGAATGTGTGTGAGTTGGTGGTATTGCTTGTGTTTCTTAAGAGAAATTGTGGCCCTTTGTTTTAAAACTCCCACTATTTTTTTATTTTTTTTTTTTATTTTTTCCCCTTCAGTTTATCTTGGTTTTGTTTTAATTTTGTGGGTTTTTCTTTTTCTTCAATGTCAGATTAGGAAGAGCTTGAGTGATCCTAAAGAACTGATCTTTTCCATTGCTGTTATGCTTCATGGAACCAGCCTATCCATGCTGACTTCAGTCCCAGTCCTGAATACTTATGAAGAGCAGTGGCAAATATTTGCTACCTTTAATCTCATGACTCTTCAGGGTGTTACTTCACCCTGCCTAGCTTTTCCATTACACATTTACTGTCTCTGCTTCAGTACATTTTCCTCTTACTACTTAGCTTTCTTTTGCTAAATTATGTTTCTTGTTTTTTTAAAGAAACCTATATGTCTAATGTTCTAGCTTTTTAACTCCTATATAAGTTATGTTGTAAACAATTCACTGACAAAAGCTTTTCTTTATTTTCCTGAATTCTTGATGCTTAAAGCAAAGAGGACTTGATATATGTAAAATTCAACCCTGCCATGGATATAAATAATAGTCCATAGAATAGGTTATTTTGTTTTTGGATAATAATTTCCCTTAAAAGATAGATCATGAGGCGATATCTCAGCTGCAGTTGTCTATATATAATTTGAGTGTGTGTATACATATGTAGCAGGTACATTTAAATAAAAGGAAAATTATTTAAAAAGTCCTTTCTAGTCTCTGCTTGCATTTTTCTCAGGGTTGGCATTATATATAATGAGAGAGAGGTAGAAGAGAACAAATTCTCAGGCTAAGTCATAGTGCCTTCATGTGGGATGCAGCAGTTTAGACCTGGAAATGCTTCTGCAACTGTTGTTTGAGGCAGAAGCTTCCTTTCAGCTAGGATAAAAGAAAAAAAAAAGTCACTGTTTTGAAAACATCTTAAACTTTGATGCAATACCTAAACTGATGCTGTTCTCATTAGCATAAATTTTGAGCCCTCAATTTAATTGACCTCTGTTACTGTCATACAATGCTAATCTAGTGGCAGTTTAAATCTGAATAGTATAAATTACAGTAAGGATGGATTTGCAAGCTTAGTTTTTATCTTTTTAAAAGTACTTAAAATAAATGGAGAGGTTTGCTAAAAACAAAAACAAAGAAACAAAGAACAACACCAAAAGCCCCACCCAACAACAACAAAAAACCCAACCAACCAAAAAACCCTCTGTATATCCCAATTTTTGAACTACTGTGAATTGAAAGAACACAGCTGGCTCAGAAATGTTCATGGGAACAGAATGTGATTATTCAAATGGCAAGGTTGACAAGCCTCTTTTACTATTTTCTTGCAGATTGTCTCCTCAAATGGCAAATACCTGATGTTTAACAGATGATCAAAGTCGGTGTGCAGTCTCTGAACAATATCCTGCACCTTCCAAAAATTGTTTCTTTAAAAGCAGTGGCTACTTCCAAAGGGAAAGGTAACCCTTTTTAATGTGCAACAGGATATGCCTTCCCGTGAAAGACGTGAAACACAGCAAGGGCCCAAGGTATTTTTCAGCTGACAGAAACCTTGCCCTCTTCTGAGAACAGAAATGCAGAGTAAGTTGTTGAGGATGTTTTTCAAAAATGCAAATGGGGTGTTTTGAACTCTTTTATGTTTGACTCTGTTACTCTGAGGCTGTTAAGAGTTTTAATTTTGTAGTTACCCCACCTGCTGTTTCATTATTAAAACCTTATGTCTGATTAATCAAAAATATATTGTGCAGTAAGATCACAAATCTCTATAAAATATGTAGGCATGACTATACTGTGGAAGTTATTCATGAATGAAATAATTTTTAAAGTTTCTGGTAGTGTATAACTGTCTTACGAGAAAGCAGTATGGCTAAACAGGAGAAAACATGATGCTGCTATGAGGTACTTTCCTTCCTTTTGTATGAAGCACACACACCACATGCAAAGGGAGAGTTCATGTGGCAAGTTATTTTCATGAACACTTGAAGATGTAGTGTACCAAAAGACTATAGCTGACAAAATGGCAGAAATAATGGAAAACCTTGGCAAATTCAGTGCCCCTACATCATGTAGTTTTAATGCATGCAATTCTATGTATTTAAAGGAAACTGCTATAGAGCCATTTTTTTTAAAGCACAAATACTGTATGAGGATGGTATTAATGAATTTTCACACTTCACTTAGATCAATAAACTTCTTTACATCAGAGTTCAGCTTTCACTGGCTCCCAGTTTTGCTGAATACTTTTCTCCCAACACAAAGTGTGATGAGAATTTCTCTTGCAGTTCATGTTTCATGAAAATCTTTGTCTGATATCTGTGAAGTCTTTACTATAATGTAGCCTAATTTAATTCTTCTGTCTATTCATAACGCTGGCTGTGGAATTTCTCCTTCACTGGCTTTTGTTTGTACAGAAGCTAACACCAGAATACTGCTGTGTATCTGGACTTCTGTTCCCTACTGCAGTTGTTGGTAGCTTGTATAGGAATTCATGTTAGGTTTTATTTTATACTGATATTCACACCATATTCAGCAAGTATAATGAGGTTAAAAAGAATGACAGCAGCTCTGAAAAGCAAGTTGGAGGACAGCGGTGTCCAGAGTTGAGAGGGACAGAAGGCAGCAGCAGAGAAGCTCACACTAAGGACAATATTTGTTTCTGTTACTTTTGCAGTTACAAATATTAGCAATAATAGCGTAAGCAGAAGAATTCTTTAGAGTAATGATTCCAGTGCAGCTAAACACTGTAAATCACAGCTTTGCCTAGTCCATTAGACTCAGAACAGAATGAAAACAGCTTGTCTTATGTCTGGAGAAACTTAGAGAAACAGTTAATATTAGTTCATGAGGATTATATTATAAGATGTCTGTTAAGATTAAACTTACAAAGCAAAATTTCCAATTACATGAGTTACGTGTTAAAAAAAATAAAATGAACTTGCTTTTGGGAGCCCAGTCCTTAGTTGACCTTTCTGGTTGCAAGGCAATTAATTCCTAGTATAGTGCTTTGGCAGTATAAAAAGCACTGGGGAATGGCAAAATGTAGTGTGGAACTTAGTGAAAGTGAATGGAATTTTTAAAAGAAGGAAAAAACCTGCTAAAAATAGAAGTGCACCTCACAAGATCTTATTCTAGTCTCATGTAATTAATGTCATCCTGTAACAGGAGAATTGGATCCAGGTATGAGTCTCAAAGCTCCTCCTTACCATTGCAGACTGCATGGCATGACCATGTGAATATTTGCTCCCTGCACCTCTGCAGTCAAGGGGTAAAGACTCACAGACTGGATTTCTCACAGCTACTTCTTGCACAGCTCTTTCTCAGTTGATTTCACAGCAATTTGATCCAAGGTCACACAGCTGGTGCAGCAGCAGCAGAGGTGGCTAAGCCCCTCAGGGCTTGCAGAGGCTGTTGGTGGACTCCAGTTGCTGACATATGCTATCAGCTGGACTGTTCCTTCTGAGGAAAGGAGTATGCTAGAACCCTTATCGAGGCAGCAGTTCAGACCAGCCTTGTGCTTTGTAGTTATGTAGGGGAAAAGGCTAGGTGGCAATCAAACAACCAGAGTGTTTGGTCTCAAGAAGATTTCCCACAAAAACTCTTCTGGTCTTGTAACCACTCACTTATGTGCTGTTTACCTTAAGGAAAGAGAGTGTCATTTTCTAGATGTTTGATCTAGCAAGTTGGAGACTAATACCAAGCGCCTGGAACAAGTCATCAGCTCCAGACAGCTAACCACATGTTCTGACTTAGTACCATCAGAGGAAGGTGCAGTGTGATCATGTATCTGGCCTCTGACTACATTTCATATCCCAATGCTGTCTTTGGCAGAAAATGTGACTGGCTGGAACTTCACTGGAGGCATCTGAGGCTCGGTGCTGAGTATGAGCAATATCATTCAGCATTTTCAAGGGAGACTAAAATGGATGTTAAGCTTCTTGAATTTTGTTTATGAGTTATGTGTAATCTCACATTGCTTGCCTTTCTCTCCTTTGCTCTCACGAGATGGCCAGTTACTCTAGAGAAGTCTTACCAAAAGAAAATTGAATTTCATCCTTTGAAACTCAAGTTCTCAGCCTCCTTTCTTATATCTCATGAATGTGGTGATATAAGAAGAGATTAAATATGAAGCTTTTGGTAATAAGTTACTGAATGCGACATCTTAGAGGGATTCAGTCTTTGAAACAGCATTGAAAGACAAAAAGCTTCCAAGTAATGTAATGGTATGCCAGATTGTTTTCAGGGGAATGTGTCATGATACATGTATGGTGCTTGGCCTGTGCAGAAAAAGGGGATGTTGCAATTTAGTGTGGAAACATAAGAAATCTGAGAAACCGTGATTCAACGTAGCACCGGTCATTTATATTATCTGCAAAGACAAGACCGAAAATAACACATGGTTGTACATTCTTTGCTATTTCCTTGTGTGCTATTTAAGGTTCTGAGTTTTGCCTAATTGGATGCATCAGAACAGGCAAAAGGTTGCTTTCACTTAAACTCTTCAGAAAGATCACAGAAAAACTTTGTTATTCATGATATTCAATGATTTATTTTATTTTTTTTCTTCAATTGCAAGGACAGTGGGCATCAGTATGAACAAGATAGATATAATAGATATGCATAGATACAATAATTTTTAAAATCTCAAAAATAAGCAGGGTTGTTTAAGCATTTAGTTGACTTGAGGTGTAAAAAAATCGCTTTTACTCATATCTTTCTAGAAGGGATTTAACATAAAAATATGTTAAAGACCTGGAGAATTTTTGCTCATTTTCTATTTATTCACACAGTAAGCACTGGAGCTTTCAATCTAAGAATCCCAACCAGGCTGTTCATGGTTTTGGGGTAGTGTCATTTTGGCCCCCTGGTTAATCATAAACTCTTGTATTTGAACTTCTAAAAGCTACAACTTATGTAAAACAAAAGAAAAAGTTTTTCTGGGAAATATGTTTTCAAGGGGCAGCCTGATTCCAAAGGCTCTTTTAGAGAGGGGATTGGTCTTCCTGTTGTTTCTTCTGACTCTGGTTTGCTTGATGATGCTTTATATCCTGAGGCAATGGGTAAAGGACTGGAGAGATGAGTTAGTCTTTTTAACTAAAAATCCAAGTGGAACTTCATGACAAGAAGGCAGCAAGCTACCTTTGCTGTGCAGCTGCTCAATACCACATCTGTCAAATGGGGAATGAAACCAGAGTAAGATTCAAATCAAATTATACCTTTCTCTGGTTTCAAACCAAATTGTACCTAGTCCTCAAAATCACTCTGACTTGGAACTCCTTGGAACTTGGATATTCATGCATTTTAACTTAAGGTATACTAATTAATTAAGATTGGGGCTGTGTTTTCTATTTATTTGACAGAAAGGAACAAGTTCCTAATTTAAAATACTGACACTTTGGTTTTGGAAGTTCCATCTATTTTCTCTGAAACTCAGGTATTTAAGTCTGAGGCTTAAAATTCGGAAAGTTGTCCTATGTTAACAGTGTGATCACACATCTTTAAAATCACAAGTTTTATAGATAGCATAAAGCAAATGTGATAAGGTAGTCAGAACCACAGCAGTACTGGGAAGGGGAAAAACAGGAAAGAGTACAAAATAATTTGCCAGGAATTAAGGAGAAAATTGCATGGACTGTAGAAACAGAAGGTGTAAAATGTTACTCTGCTTTTAGTTTTTACCTGTCTCTTGAGTATAGAATGTGTAATCTAACAATTTAAGTTAAATACAGTGACCTGGGCAAAATTTCCAATATTCATTAAAAAGCAGTGAATTACAGACTGGCAGTCTGGTAATGTTGGAAGGGAACCTCTAGAGATGATATATTCCATCTTCAATGCTGAAAATAGGGTCAAATATCAACATTAAATTTGAAGTGAAGAAATAACTCATTTTCCATCTTATGCATTTACTTCTGGCTAAAAATCTAGAAACAACAAACACAATCTGTTAACACAGTTCTGTCTCATATACCACCTTCTCCTCATCTGTGCTCAAGGTCCGTACTACCTCTGGATCAGAGTCTTTGCAAAGTCAAAGGAAGCTCAAATGTACACATCTTTATAGTACCAAGGCATTTCCAGTGACTGCAAGTTTGTGGTGGTTGGCAATTTTTCTTGTAAGTTGTGAGGAAAAACACAGCCATAAGGCTAGGTTTGCTTAATTTCTTTACCACTGTGTTGAAGTGGTAAGGAAATAGGTGATGTTTCAGCTATGTTTTGCCCATGTTTTGTTTCCTTAACAGCCTTCTGCCCCTTTGAGTATTGTGCATAGCGGCGCAAAATTTTTCCATTGATCAGATCTCTCCTGTAATGACACAAAACAGCATGATGAGATAGGATCTTGAACTTATTCAAAGTCAGTATCATTATTTCTAGCAAAAGGAGATAGTATTTTCTTTCCAAAAGGGCTCAATATACTGTTGAACTAATGACACTCTTGCTCCTAGCAGATATTCCATGCACAAGGTTTCTATGGATAAAATTACATGCTTCCCTCAAAGCAATTCCCATCCAAAATCAAGCTGTGCATATATTTAAGATAAAATTTTACAACTGAATTGTTGCTTAGAATGTCGCTTAGTATATTATCTGCAGTAGTTCATAAATACTAATAACACTTTACAACTGGAAATTAGACTGTTCCCGGCCTCAGTTCTATTATCTGGGGTAGATCACTTGAGCAAAATACATGTATTGAATTTTTAAAGTATATTTTGGCTAGAAGTGATATGGAGGGCATTATTCATATGTATTGAAACTCTTTGTATGTAAAATTTTGAGAAGTAGGAATAGCAGGGCCTCTTATGTGTGAATATTGCAGCATATATTTCATTAAAATATGCATACAGAGATTTTGCCTGTTTCATCAGCTCCATGCTGGGAAAATGTTAGCAGTTAAAATTCATAGTTGTGATTTAGGGTTAGATACCATTTTGCAGGAAGCTGGACTGAATTCAGATTCTGAAGTGCTAGGTGTGATACACAGAGGATTCTGCTTTGTGTCTTCTGCTTCACCTGCTTGTCAGTGCATGTTGATGTGAAAGATGTTACAGCCTTGGAGCAATGCTTTATCTGGCCAGTCAGTCCTCACCTCTGCTTGGGGAAGCTAGGCAGAATTTGGAGAATCTTTGCTTAAGCCTCTAGGAAACCACTTTAGGCTTTATTTTAGCACTAGGATATCTTGAACTTCTTAGTCCCTGAAACTAGTGGCACCTTTCCAAGTTTCCTTAGGGAAACCTTCATAATTTTTTGGAACCTCGAAGTTTACAATTCTCCTATTTGGCACGTGGATGACAGGCTCTGCTTGTGCTTTTCTGTATATATAATCATATTTCTGGTAGCATAATAAAGTATGCAAAACCTCCTGTCTTAATTGATACAAAGGGCATGTGTTGGTCAGCTTCAGCCCTAGGTCCTTATCAGATCAGGAAGGAAGAGGGTGAGCAGGACCCAGTATGTGCAACAAGTTCAGCTCATTCTGTGATTACATTTTTTTAATCCCCCCACTTCCTAAAACTTCTGGGGGCATAGAACCTCTAATGGCATACAGATGCAGGTTTATTTGTTTCAGTGGCATTAAGCAGTTTTACACCACCTAAGGATTTTGCAAATTGTTGTATCTAAAGCTGTATATCAGAGCCCTTACATACTTCCTCGATGGAAAATGATAAATGATATCAGGATGAATTATTACATTTCTTTAAAAACCTCTCAATTCTTTAAAGTCTTCAAGTTGTTTGCAAGTAGTAGGGACTTTGTGATGCTAGGGAAAAAAAGATCTTTTGAAAAGATACTTTTGCTAAAACAAGAAAAAATCTATAAAGAAAAAGAGAAGAATACAAACAAAAATAAAATACTGTAAAGTCAGTAGAGCTGTGTTTTTAAGGTTTCTTTGTCTCCAAGGAAGAAAATTCTGAACAGAATAAAATTTCATACAAACAATCAGAACTTATTCAAGGAAAAAGTGACTTTTTTTTTTTTTTTACTGAGAACAAAATTATTATGACTGAAGAAATAAAATTATGGAATTGTTAGTGAGGGTGTTAAAGAAGATAGAATGCTCCAGAGTTGCACTGTGCATGCAAACATGGGAGGTTTCACACATTTGATGCAGATTAAGTCGTGGTAGCAGTTTAGAAAAACCCTTTCAAGCAAATAGAAGAAAGATGTTTAACACTGAACTCAAAAATGAAAATATTCCAGTTAATACAAGGAACTTGGACTAGCCATGCATCCCTGTGAAGACAAGGGGAATAAACAAAGTATATATTGCTGGCTGACTCACATCGTGTCTTTCAGCACCGTTTGGTCTCTTCATAAAAGTTCAGTAAGAAACACCCCGTTAGTTTTGACTCATTGCCACAGAGAAGTGGTGTTCTGATTCAGTGGTATTTTTATACAGCTTGTTAGTGTGGCTGCTCTCTGCTTACTTGTTACTGTAGCTGACACTATTTATGATTATTATTTATCATCACCCTGTCAGAAACCCCTGTTTACCTGGCATGTTACTGAGGAGAAAAGAGAGATGCTGTCTGTCCTGGGAAGTTTACAGTTTGTACACTGAGGGGGAAGAAACAGGTGATTTTAGGGTATGTGGCTTACTATCGTGAAGTCCTTAATGAATCACACAAAAAAGCTTGTTTCACAGAGGGGTTCCACATTGATGAGCTCTGCCATAGGATCTACACTGCTGTGAGTTAGGTGAGATGGATGTCGCCCAGTCTGTCACAGTGAAAGTCATGATAGGATGTCATGGCTTACTGGTGCTTAAATCTGTAGTGGCTTTATATGTGTGTCATGTTTACATGTGTTTAAGAGAAGACAGTTGCAGACAACGTGTCAGGGAATGACTGCAAGGAGAATAATAAAGATATTTGCAGTAGTATTCTGACAATGAAGGGGTGGTGGTGTAGAGCGGTGGTCTTTACTTTCTCTGAGTTAATCTGAGCACTGACATGAACTCCAAGCAGGATCTATTGGACCTCTCTGCACCAATCTTTGATTTCTGTGCTGTAGCATACATTTACAAATATTACAGTTTACATAACATACATTTTATATGCTGGGAGTGTCTGTGGAGTTGTGGTTTTATGTTTTTGATTCTTTGCAATTGTTTGGTTGGTTGGTTGGTTTGGGGGTTTGAGCATAGGATTGTTCAGGGTTTTTTTCCTTCAAAGGATACGTTTTGACAAAAAAGGTTCTGTGATACAGCAAAAAAAGCTAAAATGAAAATGAAGGCTTATATGTTCCTTAGAGCCATTATAGGACCAGTGACATCTTCCTTTTTATCAGGAGGAGAAGCCTTGATAATCTTGGCAAATACAGGTCCCTCTGTGGTCTGGCCTTGGTGAGGCAGGGTAAAATAGGTAAAGCCAGAGTAAAGGCGAAGAAACTGTGTCAGCATCCAACAACAGATCTTCAACATGAACAGCCTTGGGACAGTGAAGTTTCTAAAGTAAGCTGGGCTAAAAAGTTGAGAACTAACATATGTTAATTGAAGTATGATGCCGATATAAATATATAGACATTTTAATATAAAAACTAATTTATCCACTCACATTCTGGTTTTCATGCATGCTTTTCTTCCAGAGTTTCACTAGTAGGCCTGTCACTGGTTAAGTACATAAAACTTTCTGGTGCATATGCATCAACATATGCCATAGACTCATTAAGGTTGGAAAAGACTAACCATCAAGACCAGCCATTAACTAAACACTACCGCGGGTAGATAGAGAACAGAAGTGTTTTCTATATTAACTAATTACCCACAAACTGATTACCCACACTGGAATAAAGAAAGGTGTATGGGAGAAAGGGAGTTGGTTTGAGCTTTTGGGGATGAGGGAGGCTGTGTGTTACTCTTGCCTTTACGCAACTCTTCAGAAAAGGAGGAGGCTATAGGCATAGATTTTGTTCTGTTTGCTTTAAAAGAGTAGTTTTATGGGGTAATGAACAGTCTTGATAAGGGCTAGTATAGAGTGTTCATCTTCAGAAGAAATTCTGTACTGCTGGAAAAATTTAGGTTGCAGTATAAACAAATAGAGGAAGAAAATAAAGATTCTACAGTGTGGTATAGCTATGGTGCAGCAGAACATGTAAAGAACAGTGTAACAGTAATGCAGTCTAAAGCACTTACTTGCATTTGTAATTCTAGAATACCTGAATGACAAGGACTCTTAGGGTAGATGGGATAAAATCTTGTAATAGCTTTCTTTCCTGTGATTCCAGTTTAGAACTGACTCTGGAACTATGCTGATCACATTCCTGCTGATAAAATTTAATTGTTTTTCAGTCTTACTGAAAAATCTGAACCTCGGTATGGTATAGTTAAGCCAAGGGTGAAACCACCCAAAAAAATGCAAAACAGAGGGTGAAAATCTGTGCCTGAAAGAAAAAAAAAAAAAAAAAAGACTAAAACAGATTCCCTTAACCATTTGCATGCAGTGGAGTGAAGATATAGGACTCCTGATAGCTTTCCAAGGGAGTTCTTTGTGCTCTATATAGCTCAGGAATCAATGGAGTATGTTCCCTTTAGTCAAGCATGTTGCTGTGTTCTCAGACACAGTGGATCTGTGCCATCTCCAGCTGGTGAAAGCTAGGGTAGAATTTTGCTGGTAAACCAAAGTCACTCTCTGCTGCCTCTACCTGAGTCTCAGACTATTCTCCACTACCAGAATTGTGGGAAGATACAAATACAAGGAAGAAGTGCATTTCCCGTATCTTTATATGTCTTCAACATGTGTCACAATGGACTTCTACTGAATGAGTTGTTGCCTTAGCAATACTGACGTACAGAATGGAGAAGAACCTTTTAGGGAAGCAGCTGGCAGAAGCCTGGATTACATCTTCCACATGGAGGATAAGTAGGCTGATTGAAGCTGTCTGTCAAAGTTTGGCTAGAGCAGTTAGTTACACCTGGCTTATTCCACTACAAGGGAGTGTCGTATTTTAATGTGAATTAGTTTTTTTAAAGCTGGAGGCTGAAAGAAATTTGCTTCTCTTATATCTACTGTACTGTATGTAGAGATAAATAGAGGGCAGCATTAGGCACTGGTAGAATGTTAAGGCCAGTGAACCATATAAAATTCCTTACATGTTTACAGTTCCTTTTAAACAAGAAGATTTTAGAAGGTACTCTATATTGTGAGCATAGAAATGTGTGTTATGAATTATGATTTATAGTGGTTCCTGATAGAAGCTAATACGAACTTATGTGTCTGTAAGAGAACTGGTATATTTAACCTGCTTATTAGTCCATAAGCTTAATTATTTCAAGAATCATTTGTTTTCTTATAGACTACCACTGTGTATAGTGAGGATTGTGAAGTAGATAATTGATGGCTGAATCCAGAGTTCACCGAAAGATGAATGGGAAAATGGTATTGTGTCCTTTGTGTTTCTTAAATATCTACTTAAAGGAAGGGAAAAAAAATTGATTGTATGCTGGATACCTAGTGAGACTTTTGCTAAAACAGATACACAGTGAGCTGATATTCTAATAAGAGAGACATGAGGGTTCAAACTGCAAGTAGACTAGAGTACTTTGTCTAGATCTATACTCAGCTAAATTTTGCACATCTCTCCTGATTTACTTATGAGAAGAGTGGCCACGGGTTGTTCTTTTTTAGTAAGTGAAATAAAAAAAGGAACAGAGGTTGTGAAGAACAGAAAAAAAAAATCTTCCTTTCAAGATTAAAACTTATTCACATTTGCACTACAAAATAATGGAAAAACACTTCATAAAAGACAGAAAGGATGGCATTCATCATCCTCTTGCTCAAGATAGCATTGTAAAAAAAAATTAATTCCTATTGCCAAGACAGTTTCTAAAATCTTTAAGTTTTGATTGGCACAATGATACCTTGTGTGAAATGTCCTTAGGGATATGAAGGAAAGCCTCTCTTATATCTGTCTGAAGCCGACACAGAGGTACTCTGGTCTACCTGGTTCCCAGTATCATTAACAGATACACAAATCAGAACCATAGTTATTGAGTCTTTTGGGCAAACAGTAATAGAGGTTTGAGATAGTTAATTAGCTTAACTAAATACAAGATTATAAATGTAATGGACTCTTGCATATGGCATCTACATACTATAGCACTAGATCTGTCTTCTTTTACTCTTTTTTATTAAGGATATTGTGGTTAGGCAATACTGATGAAATCAGATGCATTGTTTCAAAATTAGAACTTTCATATTTCTGTCCTAACTATTCTACTATTAGATGACTTAGAGATATGTGACAAGCCTAATAGTTGCTCCATGGTCTCTGCTCCATGCCTCACTAGGGTGCTGGGTCCAGGTCTGAATTTCAGTGCAAAAGACATGGACATACTGGAGAGAGCACAATGAAGGGCAATGAAGATTATTAAGGGAATGCAGCATCTCTCCTGTGAGGAAAGGATGGGACTGTCAACCTGGAGAAGAGAAAGCTTGGGAGAATCTCAGTGTATATAAATACCTGAAGGAATGGTGCGAAGAGGATGGAGTGAGAGACTATTCAGTGGTGCCCAGTGACATTATCAGAGGCAATGGTCACAGACAAACACAAGCTTTTGTCTAAACATCAAGAAACACTTTACTTTGTGGGTGACTGAGCACTGAAATAGGCTGTCCAGAGAGGTTGTGTAGTTTTCATGCTTGGAAATAGTCAAAAGCATTCTGGACATGGTCCTGCACAGCCGTCTTTAGCTGGCTGTGCTTGAGTGGGGTGTTGGACCAGATGACTCCAGAGGTCCCCTGCAGTTTCAACCAGTCTGTGATTTATATTCAGTTTGCATAAATCCCTCTAGAAAGCTCTGATTAACAGACACCATTTGCTAAATAAAAACTAGTTGCAGCAGTGGATTTCCTGCAAAAGTTTCAAAACTGTTGGATTAGTTCTTATACAGCTTATGATTGTCACACATGTTGTATAATTATTCCTAATTTTTGATCACTACAGTTGAATAACAGATACAGGAAATGCATAAAATGCTGATTCTTGAGGCCAATAAGGATAAGCTAACCAACCAAATAAAAATACTTGTACTATCTGTCACGAAAGGCAGAATAATACAGAAGAAATTTATGTTAATGGAGTTTTAGGATAGATGTAAGAATTCCTCAGACACCAAAGGACTTCATAATAGACCAACATAAACAGAAGCATCTGTCTTTTTGAAGTGCTGGCTGATTAAGAAAATTACTGCATGTGTTTAACTAAGCTTTTCTACTAACCTTAGGTTACTGGTGAGGATCAGAGGCTTTGTAACTTTTTTATGAAGAAATTTTAATTTCAGCTTTGTGGAAAGGGGTTTAAACAAACACTTTCATTTTTATGTTGGGTTTGAATATTATTTGTAGATCTGGAAGCTGAAAGTGCAAGTACCTGTAACTAATGGGGAGAAAGGATAGAATAGAATCTATTTGAGGGCTTCTTTGCCTCTTGCTGATATCCCAGCATAGAGAAGATTCTCTGAGCACCTCCATCATTGGGATTTAGTGTCGCTTGGCAATGCTGAAGCAGCTATTGCATTGTGCAGAGGTAGTTTTCTTTTCAGAAGACCAACTCCTTTTCTCCAGCTTCCACTGTTTTATAGAAAATACAAGTGTTTGACAACTCTTCTGAATGAAGTCACTGTATTCTTCAAAGCCTCGCATTACCACAGAAAGGTATAAGCTTGACAATTTTTAGAAGCAAGTCTGAGCTGGGTTTGGCTACGGTAGAGTTAATTTCTTCACAATAGCTGGTATGGGGCTAAATTTGGGGTTCACTGTTGAAAACATAGGAATGTTTCCATTATTGCTGAGCAGTACTTAAGCAGAGTCAAGGCCTTTTCTGCTCCTCATCCCACCCCACCAGTAAGGAGTCTGGGTGTGCACAAGGAGTTGGGAGGGGACACAGTCAGGACAGCTGACCCCAACAGATCCAAGGGATATTCCATACTATATGGCATCATGCTCAGCATATACAGCTTGGGGAAGAGGAAGGAAGGAAGAGGGATGATGCTCAGTGATGATGTTTGTCTTTCCAAGTAAGCACATGTGGAGCCCTGCTTTCCTGGGAATGACTGAACACCTGCCTACCCGTGGGAAGTGGTGAATGAATTCTTTATTTTGTTTGTGTGCACAGCTTTTGCTTTCCCTATTAAATTGTCTTTATCTCTACCCACGAGTTTTCTCACGTTTACTCTTCCGATTCCTCTCCATCCCACTGCGGGGGGAGTTGGCCAGCAGCTGTGTGGGGCTTAGTTCCTATCAGAGTTTAAACCACAAGAAAGAGCATCAGTTAATGTTCCAGGGAATAGATTGCTGTAGCATTACATGGGCTCTAACATTCCTTTCATAACTGAACTGAGTAAAGTGCTATGAGGGTATAAGAAATAGTCCTATCCCAAAATCCAGTTTCTGAGTCTATGTTGTAACCTATGCTTACAAAGAAGTCATGCAACATGTGCTATGTTATTGTTGAGAAACCCACAGTTTGCCAGTGTAACTCTGAATATTTACTCCTAGGGTACACTCCTACTCTGAGTATGTACTCCATTGTTTGCTGCATGTGTACTGCACCATGGCACACAAGCAGAAGTAGCACCACAGAGCCCATCAGGCTGCTGCCAGAGAGCAAAACAAAGGAATGTCACACATCTTTTTTGTTGCTGCTGTAGTCTGACAATGAACAGAACACAAAAGAGCTGGTTGAATGAATTCCAAATTTTAGCAAACTACCCCCTTGCTGTTGAGCTTTGTGATGATGGGTAGAAGAAACAAAACAAACCTGTAGAGAAATGGCTATTAATGCTTCCATAAACTAATATGAAAATTCCATAAATTTTCTATAGAAAAGATCCTTTGAGTAATGGGATTCCTCTCCCTTAATATTATTCCAACCAGGAAATAGCAGATAATATAGCACATCTATGGAGTAGAAGTACTGTAACATAACCAGATACTTGCAGTGTGCTATCAGAACTGATCTTGCATACTTTGTACCTCCACCTGGATCCTTCTCATGAAACAACACAATTCCTATAAGGAGAAAGCTTGGTCTTAAGAGACTTAATTGAGCAAGCTTACTTGATATATTTCTTACCACAAGTTTTAAAAAGTTCACAGACTATGGCTTTTATCTCCTCTACTTTGTCTTGAAAAGAGAGATCCATTAGAGCAAATCAATTTGTAAATTTCACAGTGTCTTCAGTACTGAATGTTTTCCTCTTCTGTCAGGGTTGTATTTACAAGCAAAGCAATTGAAACCCAATAGCAAGTAAGCCCAGATGGAAATCCTTTCCAGGCCAGTGTTTAGGAGTCAAAGAAAGTTACTTGCACTTCTGATAGGTTCTTAGATGTCCTAGAATTTCCTCTTGTTAGTTGTTCTCCTTTATAATAGTTGCTCTTTTGCTTTGACAACAGTATTTTCTGTAGATCAATTTAACAGGCACACAAATGCAATTTGGAAGCTCCAGCTCAGTATTGTCACCTCCTTAGCTGTTTAATGAACCAATACTTCCCTCCTCTAACTTTAATGGATTACTCTACAACAGAATGGAACTCATCCACAAAGAGCAGCAGAGAGAGCAATTACTGAAAATTTCATCAAAGGAAGTTTTTGGCTCATTTTGTCAATTTAGTGAGTTGTCTGTAAAGCTGAGACACATTAGTTTAACTTTACAGCTGTATTACTTGTTTAGGATTTTTTTTTTTAAATATATATATAAGTACCTTCATAGTTATATTATATTTCAGAGCACGGTGCTCATTTCAGGGCGAGGGTTACTCTCTAGTCCCTGTGTTATGCAGGGAACAATCATCAACTATCATTTCCAAAGGAGCAGCATCACAGAAAATTTCTTTATTTCAACCAAATTACCTGATCCTTTAAGGGATCAGGAATTTACTGAAATCTTGAATGAGGTACAGCTTTTTTTCAGTTCAGGACATCCCAGAAAAGAAGGAGTTATTTCTTGCCTAAGCTTTAGTTGAGCTAAACACCAGAGTTCATGGGTCCTGCATCTGCAGTGCAATTAGTGACTGTTTTTTCTACCCTATGTGATGGATTTTTCATGTCTTTAGGGTTCCTTGAGACCAGAATGCATTCTTGCCTTAAATTTCTGTAGTCTAGAATTCCATTTTTCATTTGGGAAGATAGTGGCTTGGATTATAGGTGAAAAGCTATTGCCAATAATTTCAGTGTGAGAAAGTCAGCAAAGTACACTAGCAGAAATAATCCTTCAGGAATGATTTGTATGAGAAGAGGATCAAATTCTGTCAACAGGAATTAGTTCAAGTACAGCAATGAACATTGCAATACTTTTTTAAAGGGAACATGGAATTTGAAAAAAAACCTCAGTGAAAAGGGACCTTTTTAGCATCTTCTCAATAATTTTTGTCAATCGTATGTATGTGTGAAATGCCTTTGTACATAATTAGATAATGCATGAAGTATGTATAAATGCATATTTTTATATACATATAAAAAATTATAACCTTGATATGCTCATCATCCCAAGTATTTTATGTCTTTCCATCTTGATTTTATGTTCTTGAATTAGGCCTCACATCTTTAGTTTGCTAATTTGTTTTGTCTTCTCTTGTAAAATGTAGTACTCTTGAGGATGAAAAGGTATTGCTTTCTTTCTGGAGCTCTACCGGGCTGAATCTCTTAGATATCACTCCACAAAAAGAGCTGTTACACTGTGAGCACTGTACAGTGTGTGCAATTATGAAGATTGCTTAGACAGTAAAGCTACGGACTGTATTCTGTTTCACTCCCTAATGAATTCCTAATGACTCTCCATAGTCATTCAAAGAGATAATTTCCTTACTAAGATAATCTTTTATGTACCCACATTTTCCTTACAAGAGCCATTATCGTGCTTTTCATGTCTCAACCTGCTTCTACCTTTCTAAAGGGCCTCTTTAATTTTGCTGCTCCCTTTTCTTAATCTTATGTGACATTCTGTACCTGAGCACTTTTGGCAATTCTTGAGCAAGCTTTCCCTGTCTGCAGATAGTCTGTTTTGGCTCATCCTACTTCCACAGTGCAGCTGGGCATGCTAGATTGAATTTTTCTGCTTCATACTTGCCAGCTGTCAGACCCGAATCTCTTTCTAAACCCAAGAATTATCAAACTCCTCAACTTTTTCTGTGATTACCGTAGCTTGAGGCCCATATGGCAAATTTACATAGGAAGACAAAACAAAGCAATTCTGCAATTATCCTCAAAGCAAAGGCTTCTGTGTTGAATCAGACAGTCCCACCGCACAGATTTTAGTGAAGTGGTCTCATGTGTCTTTCCGACAGAGAGGCAGATTAAACTGGGCACTGAGAGCACTGAATTTTAATCTGGATTTCAACATCAACTGCTCATGTATCCTACGGCTAATAATTTCACCTTTGGCATTTCAGATTTTGGCATTTCCAGAATGATGACTGTCTTTCCCTGTCTTGCTAAATTTGCTGCTACAGTAGGCTCCAAACTTTAAGTATTACTGCATCAGATGTTTACTTCAGTCACTGACATCATATTTGTGATCTGAAACTGTTTTAGCTGCTTCCAGGCATTAGAGGACCTCACAAACATTTTCATCTCAGCTTTCACTGAGTTTTCATTCACTCTGTTTTACAGTAAAAGGATTAGAGATGAGAAAGCCTTCAAGCTGAACTTATATAATGACTGCTCTGTCCCCTAGAAGGACACTGTAGCCTTGCTTTGAGGTGAGGCCCCAGCAAGCCAACAAGTTCTTCCCCTTCTGAATGATGAGAGCTGACAGGTAACACTTTAAATGCATATGTTGTTATTACGCTAGACCGAGTTAAGGTAGCAAAGGTGACAGGAGTATAAAATGGTTGAATTCTAATCTGGATATCTGGGTAAACATATTAATTATAAAACTGTATTACTTTGTCACTTCTTTAACAGTACACAAATTTTGTTTTGAGGATAGCTTCTGCAGCAGCAGGAAGTCAGAAACATTGAAGTGTAACTGTTTAGCACCATTAATACTGGTCGAATGGCAAAAGCGAATTTCCCACCAGCCATCTCCCTGAAGCGCTCTGGAAAATTTCTTTTCATATTTGGACCAGATTAATTAATATAATGGATAAGATTTTCCCCTGGCTCCTCCCTAGTATTACTGTAAATCTGAACTTGGGCATGACTCATATAGATAGTATGGAAGGAAAAGCCAACAGAAAATAATTGTCTTACTGAAGTAGATATTTTACCATTTGTATGAAACATTTGTCAGTGGAGAGATGAGTGGGGGGGAAAAAAGAGTGAACTAAAAGTGAAATATATGTACAACACACCACTCTTCAAATGCTTTGTTTTCCCTCTTGTTTTACTATGGCGTATATCTTTGCTCTTTTGATTGCTGAATTATATCCAAATATTTTTCTTTCATAATCAGGAATACAGGCCATTGATCCTTAAACAAGATGATGTACTAGTCTTCTATGTCTGATGGTAGATACCCCTGTCCAGCAAGGTATTGATCCTTGTGAATTCATAAGGGCAAGAGAAGGAAGTCAATAGTGATGGTTGCTGTCCTCTTTCTGTTGTTTCTGCTTTGCTGTTCTACCTTGGAAGTTGCTCAGCAGGCCCTTCCCTAATGTTCAGTTACTCATATAAGGTAAATAATGAGAAACAGTGTAACTGAATGACTTTGTCATACTTGCATGGCCATTACTGTAATTTTGGTGGGTTTTGCATGTGCACTTAATAATGAAATGTATAAAATCCCCAAAACTCTTTATCAGCAGTGTCACATTGCTTTACTTCAGACCCAATTAACCTTCAGTTTATGTGAAGCAGCAGGCACTGTGTCCTTGCTTGCAAGTTCTACAAGTTTTATGTGAGCTGTATCCTGACCTTACTAGCTAATAAAAATATGTATTTAAAAACAGACAGAAAAAGTCAGAAAGGAGAAGCTTCAGAGTGGCAATACTACATGACATCACATGTCCTTTTCTCTTCTAGTTCTCCTTGTTCCCTACCCATCTTGTTGATAAATAATCTCTGTGTTGCTTGTCTCTTTTGTACCTATAGCTAAGGAATGGGTTTATTTTTTGTATGATCCTGTGTCAAGAGTCCTTATGTGTCTCCATATCCCTATATTCCTATTATTTTGTGAGATTTTGAGTATACTCATCTTGTCTAGGACCTCAGGAGGATAGTGAGCTCATATGACATGTGGGAAGCAGCAGTCACTGTTGCAGACTGTTCCCACTGACGGGATGCTGTGAAGCAAGGAAGAAATGTAGGTTAAAATGGCCGGGCTGCTGCCTCTCTCCTTGCTGTGGCCTTGGGAACACCTGGTGGATGCAGCAGTGCAGGGAACTTGCATAGCACATTCCCTATTTCTTAAGCATAGTGTAAAACAGCTTTTTCCTAGGAATTTTTACTTGTACAAGTTTTGTTAGGGAGATTGAATAGTGAAGAGGAAACACATAGCAAGTTTTACACCTCTGGAGAATCAGACAGTAGGGCAGATACTGTTTCAATTAGGATTTTTTAACTAATAATATGTTCTGTCAAAGAAAATTGCTTGTGACTATTGTTGGAGCATGTATAGGGAAAGGTCACCTCTAAAGCAATAAATGTCCTTGAATAAAAATCCAAGAAATCACAGTGATGTGGTCCTGAACTGGTCCAGGAGCAGATGGACACGAGATAAATGATATCTGTGTAGGGTATGCTGGTGAATGGCTGTTCTGTGTAGCCAGTACTTATTGCTGAGATTATATCCACATTGTCTGGCTGAGTTATACCAACAGCAAGCATGAAGATGTTAATTTAAGGGCATAGAAATACTAATAAAGGACTTGGCATAAAAATGTTACTGCAGCAGTCTAGATAGAGTTAAGTGGAGTGCCTAAAACTGTGTTCTGTTGCTTTTAACTTTATCAACTTTGTTATTTCATCCGTTAAGGAGGCTGGGCTTCTTTTGGTGGACATATTAGTTGACTTTATGACTAATTGCCACTGTTGATATGGAGTGAAAAACCAAACTGCTCCTTTACCACTCAAAAGCCTGCCAACAGATAGCAACAAAATGGCATCAGATGCCAAACAAGAACAGCTATCACTCTAATAAGCTAAGGCAGATATTCATAATTCACATCCAAGGTCATATTATAGCTTGCCTTCTTCTCTAATAAGGTGCAGGAGTCTGGCTAGCACTCCTGAATATCAAGTAAAATAAAACAGCAAGAAACTCTCTCATTTGCTTGTGGTGGGCCAATGATTTCCTCCTTTCCCAGATACACTTGCAATCTGTGCACTGAGGGCAACATGGAGTTACCCAGCTGATGACAAAAGCTGTGCATCTGCAGACATATCTCTTTGGCAGGAAAGAAACATCACCATAATACAAATTGCTGTACTTGAGATCTAATTCCAGGTTAAATTGCTTTATATTCACTTGTGTGTCAGCAGGCTCANGGGGGGGGAAACACCAAAAAAACCACCCCAAACCACTCCAACCAAAACCCCAATAAAACCAGGTCTCCACAATGTCTACAAGCTAATGAGTGTGTAGAACTAAATTTAGATTGACTTGTCCAGGATCAAGAGTAGAGAATGACTTAAAAATTCTACAGATTTGGTGTCTCTTGCAGCACTAGTCAGGGTTCTTACATAACGAGGTAATTATTAGGATACTACTTGGGCTTACAGCATAAAAAGAACTAAGAGAAGAGCATAACAGATGGCATTAGTAGAAAAATTCCCACTTGTTAGTCTGCATTAATAAAAATGTGTTTAATATTTGTTTTAAAGAGTAGTAATATATGGCTTTTAGGTTAAAAGCTTTTGTTTTGGCCTTTATATTAAGTGAAGATGAATTATCCTAACTACAGCTGTTCAGGTACCTGAATATGTATTCTATGTATTCTATTTGTTCCCTCTCATTTCACAGGGCTGCAAATTGGAACTTAACTCCGAGGAGATGCCACCTTTCTTCCAGTGCCAGTGTTGATGCCCATCCATGTTGTGGAAGATTTGAAGACTGTGGATCAGCAGGTAGTTGGGTTACTAGGCCAGGAAATAGATGAACCATCTGTTTGCAACAGCACTTTCAGAGAAACTGTCAACATATGATTCAATGATAAATGTTGTTCTCTAGACAGACCATGTTAGACTGTCCACTGACTCCTGACATAATGATATTTATTCTGCAATGCAATTAAGGCCTTCATTTAAGGACTTTGTCTTTTGTAAGCTCTCAGTTGTTCACTCCTTCCTTCTCAAGGGAGCGTACAGCCATCTCATCAAAGAACAGAGCATGAATTGCTGAGCTAACTTAGCTTATGGGACTACAGCAGCTCCAGACCACTTAACTTGGTGTTCTTGAACTGTTTTTTAGTTCCCTCACAGGTTACATCTTTAAGCAAATCTGGTTTTGATATGCTGAAATATACCACAGCAGGTCTCAGAATGCAGTGCCAGTATTACACCCTACCTTGTGTATTAGGTATCATTGTTCTTACCATCAGTGTTATACTCCTACACATTGCACTCTGCTTTACAGTGACATTTTGATGTCTTTCACATGGCTTCCTTTTTGTTTTTCATCCTCCTTCACCATCATCTTTGCAAGTATATTTGACCTTTTGCTTGGCTCAGCCACTCCAGTTTTACATATTAATTGCCCTGTACGGAAGTATCAAACTGAATCCAGCTCATTGTCTGCCTCTGAAGAGGAAGATGTGATAATTCTGTAAATTCCCTCTACATTTTATTTCTCCTCTGTGTCAAGGATGATTTATTGACTGGTCAAAATGCTATTTTAAGCATGCAAGATACACATAATAGATATTTGTACCAGAGGTTACTCTCACTGCTGTTGGGGATCATGAACACAGTAACAAGGAAAAGCAGAGCATGGTTATGACTCTAGGGCTTTTGTGCACTTGATTCAGTGTATGGGTTATAATGACCCAAAGGAGGTGAACAAAGTGTTGGAAGTTAAACCAAAGTCTCCCAGCCAGCAGAACACTGATGTGCAGTTAGAGGCTGTGCACTAAACCAAATTGTTTCCCATGTCTTGTTAAATGTCACTGTCATTAGAAGAAATATACAGGATTAAGAGCAACATTAATGAGGCCTGTGCATCTGTCTGTGCTATGAGCTGCAAAGTGTGTGCTATATTCCCACCTGTAGTGCTCAGGTTCTCTGCACAGAACAGATACTGTGAACTGAAGAATAAATATGGAGAAATAAGGTTGGCTTCCCAAATAAAAATTTACTAATTCAGATGAAAGATGTCTGCAGGTAGAAGGTCAGCATTATTTACTTGGTGTCAAAAGCAAGGATAATTGTTTAGAGAAGGTACCTTGAACTGGAATTCAACCCTGTAGAAAGTACTGTGAAATGGAAAGTTACAGGCATAGTCTAGTTGAAAGGGGAGGGGCTTACCTAAGGCATGCATGGATGTGTGGGACAATATACATGCTTTTATTCAGTAAGGTGCTGAAAGGGAAGGGTGCTGTGGAGAATTCTTCATCAGTCACTGTCCTTTCAGCCAAATTTTTTTCCCAGTTACACAATGTGATGAGAAGGATGGACAGGGACTGTATCTCTTGCAGAGGGACAGGCTCATTACAATCAGGATGTCTCAAATTGAAAATAACCAGAGAATTCGGTATAACTTTAAAAAAGCNGGTATTTTCAGTTTCATGGTCAAGGAACGAATAATTGGATGTGGCTTTTTAAACAATAATTCTCATTTTTCTTTTCTGGCAGCTAGCAAGCAGTAATCTAAATGACATTTAGATATTGTAATATGCAAACTGTTCTAAATCAATACTTTGATTTTGGTTTTTAGTTTTTATATTCTTTTAAAAGTTGACATAAATTTTAGGCATTTCTGACACTTCTTATGCAAGAAGGATTGCTACATATTAAACTTTTTTTTTTGAGTGGTGGGTAAAATGGAGTACAGACTTGGCAAACATTTCTTTAAGTTGGCATATGATAAACAGAGGATGCCAAGGTACAAGTAGTCAGATTAATTAATGCCACTTCCTGGACACTGTTGGAAACATTTTGTGTCCATCTTTTTGCTCTGCCTTTCACTCATGCAACCATTCCCTCACTCCAATCACCAGAAGACACTGAATCTCCTCTTGTAAAGCAAAGGATGCATAAACAGAAAGGTAAAGCAAAATTGTGCCCAGAATTTTACTTTCAGCATCAGCATGTGATGTATTCTTGAGTGTATGGATCCAATGAGTGACAACATAATCAGTGAGGCAGTCAAAGAAGGGCTTTGAACTGATGAAATGGGATCAGTAGCAAAAGCTCACGTTCAAGGTTCTGGAGAAATATGTCTGATTTTCTTGGTCTCCTGAAACTCAGTGCTGGGTAAATATTCTAATTATTATTGGAGTTGAATTGTACTTGTTTTTGGGTTTTTTTTGTTTTGTTGTGGTTTTTTTTTCCCCCACAATAGATAGTTATGAATTCATAATGATTCAATTATTCACTTAAATAATTTAGTCTGGGATGAGAACTTCAAGGATGATAAGACAATCATCAGTAAAGCAGACTCTGCAGTAAATTTTCTCCACCATAAAACTACAGTGGTCCACGACATAAGCCTTCGCAGCAGATACAAACCTATTACCCATTACTAGGTCTGTCACTTGAATGCAAACAGTTTTTATGCCTTCTCTAATTGTCCCTCAATGAAAATCAAAATAAAACTGAAAAAGAGCAAAAAGCAAACAAACAAATGGAACGCAACCCCAATACCCACCCAATTTTTTTGGAAAACAAGAAGTTCAACAACTAGATTTTCAGGTGATACCGAGTGCCAGATTTGCAGAGTAACGTCTTTACTTGGTTTCATTTTTACTGCTTGCAATAGATTTTTGCAGTTTATTTTTCCTGCATATGTAAATCAGGAATATTCAACAATATTTCAGCAACTCAAGTTTAAATGCTTTATTTTTTTAATGTGCTATTAATTTTCTTTTAGTTACTTTAAAGCAAATGCTTGGGTTCAGTGATCTTGAAATCAAACTAAATTACAGAAGTAGTTCTTTTAAATGCTTTACCAATTTGTTTCTGCTCAGACTTTGGGAGTGAGCCATTTCAAGATGCTGTTTTGATCCTCTCTGCAATCTGACACTTTCTCTAGTAATATCAAGATGCAGATTTTTCTGTTCCTTTGCTAAGGGTTGTCATCACCTCATGAGTTTTGGTCACAGCTCTTTGGAGATTAAAGATTTTCTGTGCAGTTTCTCAGTACTGAGTGAATCAGTTTGCTGTGAGACATTTTTCCTTTCTTCACAGACTTTAATTGGTAATGTATCTAAAGGTGTGCAGTGACTGCACTTCCTATAGTGTCACTTTCACTTTTCTCCAGTTTGCATGTAATTATGCTTTAAATATGTGTGATGTGTCTATAAGTTTACATGACTTAACTTTTTTTTCTGCCAATATGCTCTTCTGTATGCCACAGTGAAGATTAGGCTCCTTTGAGATAAAATGGAAAGGTAATGTCTACCTCTATGCATTTTCAACTCTGAGCGACCAAAACCTCTATTCAGCCCTTTATTACGTTTTCCTTCATGCCTTTTAACAGAGCTGTTGAATTTGGGGTTAAATGGACTCACTTAAGTGACATGTTCAGTGAAATACTCTGTGTTAATGGCATTGTGGACTAACAGCTTGATGTTGTGGTGGAAGACACTAGAGGAAAACACTTTTTTGGCAGTGACAGTAGAGAAATGTTTGAGCATATTGAAGTCTTAGTTTCTGTGACTTAGTGACCAAGCTACTACAAAATCCACCTTAAGTTCTCAAGAACTTAAATACTGTGTTCAGATATGGATCATTACGCTGGCTTCTTACTTACTTGCAGGAGATTACCTTATCTGAGTGCACTGAAACAATCTAGGTTTGTTTGGTTGAGCTTTTGGGGGTTCTGTGGTTCAGGTTTTTTATTTTGTTTTAAGGGATTATTTGTTGTTATTTTGAAAAGATCTGAAGTGCAGTTTTTAGAGGGATTTTATGTTTCTATGGGCAGGGACTGTAGGCTCCTAAGAGTTCCACAATAGATGACAAAATGGACCTTCATGACCACTTCTTCTTCCTTTTTAATTCCATGTGCAGACTTAGCACAAAGTGTTTGAGCTTCCAGATGACAATCATCCTCTGCCTTCTGTGGGCAATCAGGAATGAGAAGAAAGACTATTGCAATAACTCATGTTTTACTGTTTTCTTTCCTTTGCAGCTCTAATATTTTCCTAAGATTGCCTCTTCTAGTTTGTGCTAAGTGCATACCAATCTCATAATAAATTTAGGAAGTGTTGAGTCTTAGGAATTAGGTTTATGTGACTAATTCAGGATTTAGTTCTCTCTCACATAGATTCTGGTCAGTCATAATTTCTTATATCTCTAAGCTTTTTCCCAATGATTCTGTGATTTAAAATAATAATCTTGTGGTAAGAAGCCCACAAGTGCCTAATTAGACTGTATGCCAGAATAGCATTCCATTGATAATTAAATATGTCAGCTTAATGTAGTAGGTGTGACTTAAACATATTAAGCCACTGGGAAGTCATTTGAGCTGCCTACTGCACATGAAAGGAATGTAAAA
>VXAU01000552.1:109639-191314 GCA_013399695.1 Formicarius rufipectus | reverse complement strand
AAAAAAAAAAAAAAAAAAAAATCTTTCTTTTGAAAATCCTTGTTCTTTCACCAAACATTTACTCCTGCTTGCTACATCGGCAACCCCTGAGGACAACAGCAATGTGCATTTTGTTCCAGTTACCAGTTTCAGGTTAGCTGATGATCCGTTTCTGTCAATTCATTCTCATTATATGACAGAGGACACAAAATCTGAGTATAGTAGATTTTCTAGAAACATGGTATTAACCAGGAGTTGTGATCACATGCACTTTCCTGACCTTCTCTCAATAAAGAGGGAGGGAGGGGGGGAAAAAAAAAACCAAAAAACAAACAAAAAAAACAAAACAAAACAAAAAAAATAAAAAAAAAATAAAAAACAACCACACAATAATGTGGCGTTGATCCAAGATAGACCTGAAGTGAAATAATGTGATTTCTTTAAGGTAGGGAAATGCCAACACAGATCACATAACAGAACCACATGTCAGTTTCTAAAGGTGCAACTAAATGCTTGTTTTATAATTGCTGCACGGATATAGAACTGTGGGAATAAATTTCAGCTCTGTATCTTATGTTTTGGCCCTGCATCTCAGTGTGCAAGTAGGATTTGTGCTCATTGAGGCACCAACACTTAGAAATTCATAGAATCCCAAAAGCACGAGTCTTGGGAGATATCCCCAGTGGGCTGCAATCCAACCTCCTGCTCAGAATGGGTCCAGTTTTTGATTGCTCAATGCCTTTGTCTAGTGAAACTTTGACTATCTCCAGGGATTTTTCAGTAGGTCATTCAGCATTATTGGTTTTTAGGGAGATAATTTCTGTGAAAAATTAAACCTGCAAGGGGAGAGCTCCATAATCTGTGTCCTGTACTACGTCTGATCAAATGTAAACCATTAGGAAAATAATTTTCTCCTGGGAATGAGGCTGCTATTACTACAATGTTGCAATTCTGGGCACCCAGAGTTCAGCAAGAGAGGTGTTATTACACCTGGATTCTTTTTTGGTGGCCAGAGAAAAAGAGTACCTGTTTGCTAAGGTGCCAGGAGAAACACTGTCACCACTGTGTCTCGTGACAGCGGCAGGGCTGACCAGAGTTCTAGTGAAGCACATCTGCTTTTGAACTCCTGCATGAAAGCCACCCTCCTTGCTGCCCCATCTGTTGGACATGACCAATTTTACATCTTACAATATAGTCACACCATTGATTGCACACTTCAGCCGACAAAAAACAATCCTACAACACAGCAAACTTAATTGATGATATGGCAAATGGTTGATTTAAACTGACATACTGTTCATTTTTTTTTTTTTTTTCAAATTTAGCTAGTGAATGATTCTAGCTTTTTGGAAGTTTTCTCAGTCTGCCTCTGATTTTCACTTCTTGAACCTGTATTGCTTTCTATCTGTGACATGAAAATTAGTTGCCATGGAAATGATTGCAGCAGGAACAGAGAAGATCTTAAATAGGGGACAAAAAAAAAAGATTGCATATATAAGCAGATGGTCTTAGCAGTGAGCAAGGAAGCAAAATCACCTAAAATCTAAGGTGTAAGGAGCAGGGGAACTTGTTTAAAAGAACTCTGTCTATATATTCATTTGTATAACAACATAACCTTAAACCTTTGTTGATTTCCTAGAGAGCTGAATGCCTGTAGGTGTTTACCTGACATCACAATGTATATGTAAGTTGATCCTAATATCTGTGGGGACTGAGTACCAGCTTTAGCAAGATATACAGTAGAATGAGTTGCAGCAGGTAAGCAAAGCCCTCTCTGTGAAACAGATGCAAGAAGAAAGGTTCAAAAGGTTCCTTTGCTGGTCCAAAAACTGGTGCAGCCCATATTCCCCAAATGCTGTGCAACAAGAGTATTGGCCTGATGAATGTGGTGACAACATCTTGGAGGGCTGGTTCTGCTTAGCTATATTTGCAATTTTTTTCGTCTTAATAAGGATCTGACCTGAGATATTTCAAGGCTAATTCTTTTGATTTGGAGAAGAATGGAATAAAATCCATGGTGAGACTGCCAGGGTTGTACAGGGATGGCTTTCATTCACAGCATTGACACTAAGATTCTCTTAGATTTGCTGGAAAAATCAAATGCAATTTTCATTATGGAGGATCACAGTCTTTACATATTTATATCCATAGAGATGAGAAGCTGACAGTCTCTTTGCATATAATTTTAGAGAGAATGCTCAGTAGACTCAGCTGTGGTGTGATTGGTGATAAGGACATTTTCAGGGAAAAGTAAAATAAATTTCACATAATGTAGGGAACAATATTTTGGTCCGTAATTGTTTTGCCTAGATATAGTGCAAGTCTAGATATTTTAAGAGAGTATTTATAGATGTCCATTTTGTTCACCACTGTGGAGAAAAAGAAAAAAAAAAAAAAAGGCAATTACATCTGCGTGTTTGCCCAGTGAGAATGTTGAAAGGCACAACAATCTCTTGCTAATAATCAGAACATCTAGGCCTTTGTAAGGTGACTGAAAGGATCACAAGCTGTCTATTTGAGTTCTTATTAGAAACAAACTTCTTTTCCCCATATCTTTTGAAAAGATACTGTCTTTGACACCTTCTGTGCAATTATCACCTATAGTGATGACTGCAAAGCTACACAGTATGTCAGAGGTAGAACTGTTTGGCTCCACCCATAACCTGGAAGAATGGTCTTTAGTGGTGTGGTATTGTATGGAATATACTGCACCATCACTACAGAGCTGCTGTCCTGCCACGCTGGGGCACTGGCTTTTGCTGGCAAAGTAAAAATCAAAGCAAATTCCTCAGAAGGCTTTTCTTACAGTCCCTGAAATAAAGGATTGTTAAAGAAGTTTAACATTTAGTTCAGGCCATTATTTTGTTTGGTTTCTATGAATATTTTAGTGTATAAAAAAGGTCTGTACAGAACATGAGATTTATGCACAGGAAGAATATTTGCCAAAATCACATTATGAATTTAGACAGATGAGTATTTAATCAGAAAACTCAAATTTTAATCGTTATGCTTATAAATACACATAAAAAGTACAATACAAAATCAAAGTTAAATGAGAATGCTTGGTTTTGCTTTGTATACTCAAGATGAAGGGCTCATCAATAATCCCATCATGGATGATTATTTATGGGAATGGTTCTTCAAATAATTAAATTATGGGAATGGTTCTTCAAATAATTAAATTATGACATATTAGAATATTCTAAACAGCTTAAGGCCAACTATGAATAGAAAAATAACTTTATACAAATTACTAGTTCCAACTGGGAACTTGCACAGCAATGGTCAATGTCATCAGAATTAAGAACACCTTATTCTTATCATCCACTTCTCTAAATTTACAGTGAATTTGAGGCCGTATGCCACATGTCCATCTTTTGTTATTGCTTGGCAGTAAATTTTGCAGCTTACTTTGGGACAATATATTTTGTTTACTTTTTTTTGTGTCAGCACATCACTCAAAACTCACTCAAATCTTAGTCTTCATTAGGGCTCTGTCAGAGTTTTTTGCAAACTAAAATGGACATTTCTGACTTGGACGTGAATGTTTTGTTTTCCTTTACCTCATGCAGCATCTGGTCTTCATGCTTCCCTTGTTGACAGCAAGTACATTCCCTTCCCTCTTTGTCAGAGTGCACCTAAAAGCATGACCATAACCATTCTGTGTCCTGTCACACTTAAATGGTCAGCTGGCACCTCCACAACCAAGTCCAGCGGGAAAGGCTTTTTAACTTGACCATTTTTAATGGATATCTGGACTCACTGGCAAATGAGATCGTTGAGTACTGTGAACTTTTGTCTTTAGGTTTTATCCTAAATACATTTTATTTCAATTATCCAAGATCATTTTCTGTGCTTGCTTAGCTTACAGACCACTATTTCTACCTTTTGGAAATCTTTCTATTTCCAGGATTTCTTCTCACTGAAGCAGGCATCATTCTCTTATGCGCATTGGTTCCAGCTAACTGTGTCCTGCAGTACTTTCAGCTCGAACAGGTTAGATAAATCTGGCTTTGGAAGGTCCATTCACAGTAGCTGGCTGTGAGTACTGTAGATTTATTTGGTGATTCAGGTACCAATGAAGGAGAAACCTTTTCTTCTAAGACATTTTCAAGGGTTATAAAACTACTGCCCATGTATAAGAAGAATGGAAACACATTTTCTATGGTTTTCTCTATGCCTAGGCAAGTAAGATGCAATAATAATCAGTTAGAAATTTATTCATAACTCTTGCTGGGAAGTGATTTCTGTCTTCTCACTAAAGGTCTGGGATTGATGTGCACAGTGTGGGTTTTCAGCACTACCAGTTGTATTTTGGAAAGCGATGATGAAAGGAATTGCCATCTTGTACCATTTGTAAAATGGGTTTTCCCAGCCTGACCCCAAAGTGAAACTACAGAGAAGGTCAGCATTTATCCTAGAGAAAAAGCTGTGGGCAGATGAAGAGGAGGACAGGCTACCATTTAAATGATACACCCCCAAGCATTTGTTGCTAGCATAGCCATACACTTCCCATCAACAGCCTGCCTCTATGTTCCTGTGTTACCTCCTGCATGCAGTGAGACCTTTTCCTTCTCACAACAAAGCTTTTGGTGTTCAGCAATCTTCTTGCAAACTTCCCTTACTGTCACCAGTTGGTTTGACTGCCACTACCTGTCTTTGCCCTGGCATACAGGAGAAGCACTTGCTATCACACCAACTGAAAGGCATTTAAAGTTGTTCCCTGCTGTTTTCTGCATTGTGTTGCTGTTTCTGAGCTGAACACATGCCTGATTATAGGCTAACTTGAACCCAATCTCAGACAGTAATGCTGTTTGGCAGGCTGACAAACTCGCCTTGGGGATTAAACATGAGGATCATGGTTTGAATGAGAATCAACAATGTTACTAAACCAAAAAAATCTCACTCCCTTGCAAACATAATACAAACCTGACACATAAAATGAAAATCAAAGTTAGCACGTGAAATTTTTTCAAGGGTGTATGTGTTGTAGTGAGTTTGCATAATTCTTCAAACTTTTTCTGAAAATAACAAAGCAAATTATTTTGTATTTCATTTATTTATGTGAATACACTTAATGCTATTGAGCAAGCATTTTATGAAATGCTTTCACTTCCAAGTTTTAAAAATTTAAAAAGGAAATATCTAAAGATCAAGAACTCAGTAGGAAACTAGTAAGTTTCCAGTACTCATGTATAACATTTTTGCAGTATGGGTGGTTATATATTGGAATGGGCTGCCCTGGGAGGTGATGTCCTGAGAGATCTCTAAGGAAAAACTGGATGTGTGGCTTTTTGTGCTATGGTCTAGTTGACATGGTGGCGTTTGGTCATACATTGGACTCAGTGACCTCAGAAGTCATTTCCAACCAAACTGATTCTGTGATTCTCAACCACTAAAAGCAAAAGACTCACTAAACTAGTAAACCCTATTTCCATTATCACATAGCAAATATGTAAAGCGGACTTGCACTACAAGGTGTTTCACAGTCTACAAGTATGTAATATAACTCTGATACGCTGAATTTCAAAGACTACTGAAAATATAGACTGAAATCCAAAGAATTTAAATTCAGAAACTGGAAATGATTAAAAGCTTACTTTTAAGGATCTTGAAAGAGTAAACAGCAGGATTTTACAATCTATGAAAATATAGGAAATGAAACTGCAAGTTTGCCACTATATAATCCAGCCAGAGACAAAGGTGGGGGGAAGGGAGGCTTAGGTATAAGGTGGGGTTTTTTTTGCTTCTGTCATGATGAAGAAGGTGCTGCCACAGTTGAGAGATAATGACTTCTACTGAATTCCTGGTAGGAAATACAGCTGCTTACCCAGAGAGTGGTGTATCTACCACACTGCTCCCCATACCTCACCCAGTAGAACTACGACTTTTGTGTAACAAGAAACAGGCAAGCCACAAAGCTGCTATTTGCTTTGTTTTTCATTTGTTTGGGGTTTGTTTGTTTGTTTGTTTGTTTTGGGGTGAGATTTTTTTCTTTTGGGTTTTAGGGTGTTTTTTTGAGGACAGGGGAAACATTCCAATTGTTTTCCTCTGTTTCTGAGTTGTGTATCCCTGCCTTCTCAGTTGTAATAGTGACTGACCCCCAGACCACCCACAGAAGAAAGGTATCTCCACACCAGCCTCTCCCTCACCCTGCCACAATCTGTCTGCAGGGGTGAGAAAGCAATTAATTCTCTGTTCTTGTTCTGACTGGTCAAAGCTCTTGACAAGATGTCAGTGCCTACTGCAACACAAGTTCTTAGCCTTTTTTTATGATTTGAATACCTTTCTTGGAAAAGAGTCCTGAGCTTGTTGAAATAACTCCAGAGAGACTCTGAGAGCGCCTTGAGATTTTAAGATCAATCAGTAAATTTTACTGGCATTGAAATATGGCCTTTCATTCAGTTGCCTCTTATCAGTTCAAGCTGTGGTGTCCTTGCACCTCTGCCACTGTTCAGCTGTATTTTGGATTTGTGTCAATGTTTCACAGGGCAGACAGAGGCTTTGGTCTGTCTGTGACAGTCAACGATAAATGCCTATGAAGTTCAATAGAATGATATAAAAGGTGTGGTGTACCTACTGCTTCCTTTGAATTCTTACAAAAACACAAAAAAACCCACCCCAAAATGTAGTACATTGTAACAGAAGCTCTTTGCTGGGCAAGCTGCTGAAGATCTGGGGAGCACAGCAACGCATTCTGTGCTGTGAAGAGGGAGAGTTACCAGATTTCTGCCTTGATACCTGTAGTGTGTATATTCATTAATATGCTTTCATCTTCTTCCACTTTACCCCTACTAGAGTGTGATACTGAAACATATGCTTGTGAAGTTTCACCAGTGGGATTTCTTCCTTTCTGCAGCACTGGATCACAAGGGAATGAGAAATCTTTGACCAATACCCACTCCACTAGTCTAGGATGGCAACTACGCACTGTCAGCAGTCTCACTCTCATCAGGTATTTCTTTGCTCTAAAGGATGGTTGAAGCTATTCTATGATTCTATTCTATGATTATCTGAGGACCTACACACTTCAAAGTGGACACAGCTGGCTATTGTTTGAAAAGTTTAGGAAGGCAGTACAGTTGGAAAAATTGTTGCAAATATATTTGAGTGTTTTAAAGGATGACATGATTGCATGGGTCACTTACTGTATCGGGTGCATCTCTTGACACAGGATGGGAAGGGGAACTTCTCAAATGTCTTAAACTGAATGAAGTATTATATATAGCCTCTAATTCTCTATGCTAAATGAATATGGTTTGGGATGTCCAGTAAATAGTATACTTCCTATAGTCTTAAAATGTAGTGATGTAGGCCTTATGGAAGGTATTTCAACAGCCTCAGCTCCAGCTATTGCTCATCTGGGTTCCCCAGTGCTGTTTGGCTGGAGTGCATTGTGAGTAGATGAATTAAAGAAAAGAAAGAATCTTTCTTGGTTTCTTCTCCTAATAATAAAACCACATGAAAATCTCCCTCAGGAAACAAACAAACAAAATATTATTTTTTTTCTAACAATCACTTTCCTGAACATAACTTTATGAAGGTGACTCATTTTAAATATTCCGTTGTTTAGGAAACTGTGGTATCTGTACTGCCTGTTGGTACTGTCCATTAAGCAGCAACAGAAATGCATTTTTTCCCTTGGTTAGACACTTCACTGGGTTCAATTCTGCAGGCAGAAATGTCTTTTACTCTAAATATTTTTTTTTGTTCCCAGTCCAAATCCATTATGCAAATAATTCACTTCATAAAAAGATAACAAATGTTTGTGCAGTTTTGGGTTTTTTTTTAAACAGCCCCAAACACGATAGTTCAGGAAGCCAGTGTAATTTAAAGAGCTTAAGAATAAGCAGCTACAGTATAATAGGATCTGAGTTTTATGCAAATAAAAGCATTATGCCCATTACCAGAGCATAACAAAGTAGAGACCTCTGCACTTTTGGGCAATATGACAAGTGCTTTATTTATGATAACTCTTATAATTTTCTTCTGGCATTTTCTTGCAGTATCATGTAGTCTCCAAAAGGCAGAGTTTTATGCTGCTGTAAAGAACCCTCAATATACTAACAAATTACTTTGTACAAAACAAATGTTCTTCTGTGATCTTTTTGGTTACCTTTTAGGTCTTCAGCAGTTTAATATAGTCTTGACACTATGAAGGCTTTTACTTCAATATATATGGTTAATCTAACATAAACATGGAAGGTAAGAAAGATCTTTGACTGTATGATTAAACAGATCTTAGACTTTACAAGTACAGGGTGGTGTCCTAAGTCAACAAAAAATACCTTGCCAGGTCAAAATGCAGAGTCCCCCATTCATTCTTCTATAGCAGCAGGCAGTGGAGTATATGAATTTTCTAAAGGTCTACTCAGATGCCAAAATGATTTGAACATTTCAGTCTTCATGTCTATTCGTCATTTTGTTGCTCAGGTTTTTGCATTCTACAGACAGTGGGCTAAGGCATAGAAAAGCTGAGTGATTTCCTAAGTCTGCAAAAGGGCAGATATGATCCTTGGCCAAGGGAGTGTCTTGATCATCCTTCATTTCTAGAAAGTCTGGTTACAAACTTGTGTTTAGTGACACCATGCTTTTGATAATTCAGTTCCTTCCAACTATACTAAGGAAAACACCAAACAGCCTTGGACTAAGGTGTGACTGAAGTTTATTCACCAAAGGCTGCATTATGCTGATTCAAAGGACCAGAAGCTGTCATTAGACTTGTAGTCAAACTGCCTAAGATCCATCTATAAGCCAAATCACTCAGTTTGTTAATTTGAATTGACTGCTGTTGGGGACACCCAACACTTGGAAAAATATTTTCTTCTCAGCCCTAGGTTTCACTCGCCTTCTGATTTAAAATTAGAGAGTGATCAGATATTTCTTAGTATCACACTTTTTTATGCATCTTTGTATCTCTGTTTTTGTGAACACATGCAAATTTAAACATAAGGCACCCAATGAGATGGTGCTTTCAATAGGCACCTTAGTAAGAATTAAATCTCTAAATAATAATCTTACCTGCCTGTAAACATGAGCAGTTGCTAGGTTCATTTCCATGGGCAAATTGTTACAACTACTGGAGTGCATTTAATCTTTGCTTTTTAAACTTGCCTATGTATTACTTGGTACCTGTCCTGTATTATGACTGTATGCTTCTGTCTCAAGAGATGTGAGTTGCAGGGCATTGACACTGAAATGACTAGTGAAGGGTCTCCTCTCTGCCACTGCAATTCTTAAGACTTTGCCTTTAAAGTTGTTATTAATCTGTATTTTGGAAAGTAAAATGTCCATCCACTTCAGTTATTGAAAGCTTAAGGCACACAGTGGGGAAACCAGTAGCTGAAGGTATCTTGTTTCCATGGTGGCACTTTTGTTGCTGTGTCAAAGGTTATAAAGAATAATCCCCTGGAATTTAGGGAAAGCACACTCTGAAATCTTCTCACTTTTGATGATATTTACACTGTTAGAAAACAAAAAGTAGGCAAACTTACTTTCTCTTTTGTTTCCCCACTCTTCCTAGGTAAGTCTTACTCACTACAGCTAGGGGCAGCAGGTGAGAGAAAATTGTGATGTGTTGTAGCAAAACAGGACCAGATAATATGCCATATTCATATTTATTTCCAGGTTATTATGGTGTGGTCTAGGAAAAAGGCAAAGTCCAGCTGTGCTTCTGTCAGCAACAGAAGGAATATCAGTTTACCTCTGTTTGAACTCATCACAGTAATTTTTATTATGAATCTGATAAATATTGGCTTAGTTCAATTAGCACAAGTCAAACCTTATTCTCCTCTTCTCTAGTCAGTGCTGGGGTTGCTGTGCTGGTCATTTATGTCTAAATAGGGCTGTTGGTAAGACCTTTTTCAGATGCGGTAGGACTGTTGGGATAGTGATGCTATAGCACTGAACACCTGTTGGATGCAGCATTCCCATCTGGAGTAACCTCATTAACATTACCCAGCAGTAAAGACTGCAATGTAATTTGCTTCTGGTTTTATGTGCAATACATAAAAATGTGACACCAGCTCCTTAAAGGCATCACACAGCTGCCAGATGACCTGTCTCCTTGTCAGGAATTTGCCAACAACACCTCCATAAACTGCTTCAAAAATCCAAATCTTTCATGATTTTTATTTATTTATGATGACCTAAATACAGGGCAACTGTACAAATTTATGGACAAAACACTTCAAGGGACATTGTCAGCAAACTACCATTCTTTATATGTGTGGTAAGACACCCACTAACCCGTGGGTACAATCAAGTAGTCTTTATGCAAATGTGTGAATGCCACTAAATAGCCCTTGTGAGCTAAATATAATTTCCCTCCGTGAAAAATGCTGTAAGCAGAAGCCCCTAGGTTTAGCCTTACTACTGCAGTAAGCAGAAATCCAGATCCTGTGTGTAATTAAATGGAGGTGGCAAGGTGAGTGAAAAGTGCAGATTATTCTGGCAAGTGTTAGGATGTATAAGGTGAGTTCTTCTCTCCCATGTGACCTGGTAGGGCATAAAATTCCTGTTTAGCTTCATAGAGCAGCTTATGAAAAAGAAAAAAAAAAAAAAACTATAATCAAATTTATACAAATTTGTTTCTGGAACTATCAGCTTTTGAGACAAACTCAAAACCATTCCAGGCATTTGTACTTAAAAAATTCAATCCAGAACACCCAAAGTCTGCTTAATATTGGTACAAAGTAATTTTTCACATTTCAGTAACTCAGTTTAATACATTACTGACTTGCATCTCTAAAATTTGTGTCCAAGTCTTGGCATTGAAAGAACTTTTCCTGCACAAACAATGAATCCTGAGACAAGAAACTTGCTTTTTAATTTACCTGTTCATGTAGAGGGTGGCATGGGATTGCCACCCAGAGGCTGTTTTACTTTTGTGAATTAAATTGTGATTCCCTAGATTAGAAAACTGTGCCATCAATATAATTCATGTATCAACATGAATTATTTCCTTGAAAACACTGTCTAACCAAGAATTCCATGTTCATGAGGCAAATAAATGCTTTCAGTTAATAAGAGATGGACTAAAATGAGACAGATGCCTGATAGTGAGTAGAGCTTTAAGAGGAGAATGGAATTACAAAAACGATAGACTCATTTAGATGGTAGAGCATGGTAGGCTTTAAGACTCTGGATTTAGTTATTTAAATTAACACATTCAGAAGCAGAATAGACTAATTAACTAATTTAGTTGGGTTGTGTACTTGGAGTATACAGGTTGACCACTTCTGTTAGACATATTCTTCAGCTTAAATTTCCAGCTTAATATAAATAAAAATTATTCCACCATATTGCTTAAATAAGATAGGGCAAAATACATTGTTGTGCTGTAAAGTTTCTTACAACTGTTTAATTGAGAATCCCCAGTGTTTTGAAATAGAGACTAAAAATTTGGCAGGAGGCTTATTTGCTGTCATGGCTGTGCCTGCACCTGGCTTGATGCCAGAACTGAAAAACATTATCTTCCACCTACTCAACAGAGGCTTGTCAGAATTTGTTGGAGTCCCTGAGGACCTGTCCTTTCCTGTGGACCTGCTGGGACTCTTTGAACGTCCCTGGAAGTTCTGGGCCTGCCAGCCAGGGCTGCTCCTGGGCGAGGTTCTGGAACAGAGAGGCAGTGATGGTAATTATGCCTTGTTCTGCAGGTGGGGTCTGTGGAGTGGGACAGTCCACTGGACACAGGAAGAGCAAACAACTGGTTCATTCAGAGTGGGAATGGGCAACAGCAGAAAATATCTGGGAAACCTACACATTTAAGAGAAAACAACACTTTTTTTCTGTCTTCATCTTTACTTTTGTTCCACATGAAGAATACATTCGTCTCCCTGATACAGATTGCCCCGTTACCTACAGATATATGGTCTTGATCTAAAAGCATTGTTTCAGAGATAACCAATGTGTATCTGACCACAGTTTCATCCTATTAAATTGGTCTTTTCCCACTTAAACAACAAAAGAATCCTAAGTAAATCAAGCTCTTTTGGGCTTATGTGAGGCCATTTTTACTTTTATGATTGTCTAGTAAGTTTTTCATGCCAGTGTACTGGTTTTATTGCAACTGTATCATTTTGCTCTGGGCTTAAATTACTCTCACAAAATCACATTACTACGAACTCACAATGGAAGTAGGTTTTTATTTTTATTTTTTGAAAGAGAAGGTGAAAAAGTTGCAATAAAATAGTAAGTAGTTTTATGTTTGCCTACAGTGGTGCAACAACAAAGCAAACCGGATGACATGCAAACAGCAGTTGTTTAATCAAAATCTGCAGAATTATTTTTGGGTGTTCATTATTACAACTATTTCTGGGAGAAATTGTCAGACTGTCTGGCTTTCTGTAGCCATAATTGTGAGGATATCTTATGAGTAATGCCCACATGCTTAACACAATTGAAAAAAACTAAAATGTTTCTGTCTCCTCCAAGATTCTGTTTATTTTTGTCCGTTTAGATACAGCTTCATGGAGTCAGGGGATTTGAAAGAAAAGACTAAACTCTTTCAGAGATTAGGATGTTTAAGTCTGAATGAATCTCCAGGGGCAGAACAGAGTTGACTGCTGTGACTTACTACTCCAAACACTGTGCTGGGGACAAAATCCAGTTCACCACCCTTAATTGCTTCAGTTATTTATTTTTTTAATTTTCTCATAGAGTAGAAAAATATGCATATATGTTTCTAAGTTCACAGATGATTTGAGAAATTTCTATTACCATCCTATTGAGATGTTCTGGTGGCTTTTTCTGCAACATCAGGTTCATGCTATTCCTCCATGACTTGAACTCAACAGTACTTGCCATCCTGTAGATAGATACTATCTATTAAATCATCATTAGTACTTTCACCCTCAGAACAATTAGAGCAAATGTCTCTGGAGGAGACTTTGAAGGACTCGATGAGCTGTACTAGCAGAGTCTGCTCCTCCTCTTTTATTGCATTTTTGCTGCTTTTCTACCTTCTCTGCCCTACTTGCCCAGATGTCATTGCAATACCTGATAACCCATTCAATAGCAAACAAAAAGTTTGCCTTAGTGTTGATTACTGATGATACACCACAGATATCCAAAGGGACAAAATACCACTGGAATATAAATGGCATTCAGTTAAAACTGAGATAATTAAATTTAAACATACAGGTATTCTATATTACTCACTTCTTGTGGAGGCATGAAGGCAAAGCAGAGGTTGAATCTGTGGGCTGTGACATGCCATTTGCCTCAGCAGGACAAACCTAACTTGATCTAATGCTGTTGGCATTCCCCACTGTGTGATCAGTCAAAGCCTTCATTGTTCCCATGATTTCTCTGTGTGCCTGTATGCAGGATGGCACTTGAAATAGGTACCTGGATGATACTCCACAATATGATCTTTATATGCTGTGGCTCCAGATGGAAGAGATAAGGGAAAAGTATTTCCCAAAGGAGTGCCATCCTAGACTTATAGCATCCCTGCTGACCTTGATAGAGATGAGTGGAAACCAGTAAGCAGGGAATGAGATTTGCCAAAATAGCAAATTCAGTTTTCTTCTGTGTGTCTTTGCTCTGTTACAATCCAGTGTAACTCATTTTGTATTTCATAAAACTCAGCTTGGGATTTTGAAGGTGGGAGCTTTTCCATCCCATGCATGAGTTCTGCCCACCTCCTTTGATGGCTGAAAAGGCATCTTACTGTAAGAAAAAACAAAGTCTATAGTGGTAAATGATGCATGAACTGACACATCCTTATACTCTGCTGTGTTTTGATTTGTGATACTCAGTTTGTATGCAACCATCAAAACACATGACAATCGGGAAAAAAAGTACTGAGAACTGTAATGTTTTTCTCTTCCTCTATTAGTTAACACTTATCTCCACAAAACTCAAAAGCTGTGCAATTATGTAATTTGAGAAGAAAATAATTAATCCCATATATAATTCCTGACATGAAAAATAACAGAATTTTTAAAATAAAATCTTCACAGAACTATTTTGTCAAAATACGGATTTCATTGATCTTACATCTTTTGCTATCTTAATAAGTTCGAGGGTTTGTGTCTGAAAAGCATGGCAGACGAGGGCCTTTTGGGCAAAGAGCCATGCTTGACTGGCACTAACATGTGATCACATCTTATTACAGATGTGAAATGCCCAAAGTGATGTTTTTATAGTATGTTGCTCTCATCCAGTAAACAAAGTGCCTTTTAAAGTGTCTTCAGGAGAGCCTTGAAAATCATATGAGCTCTTAGAATTTTCTGTGTCGATGACCATAATAATTTAAATAATGTTAAGGATGTTCTCAATTAGAACTGTGCATTAGCATTGTACTAAACAGCAGTCAGAGCTATGTACTGTCCACTGACAAAATTATTTTTTATGTGCAGATTTTGTTAACCCTGCTCATATCAGGAAGCTCGTTGTCATTGTGAGAAAGTAGAGGAGATTATGCGCCTGAATTAATTTCAATGTACAGATCTCACTTCTTTTTTTTTCTCTCCACAGTTCTGAAATTTCTGTGTAAACATGTAAAAGTTCAGATTCTGATGCTTCATGGTTCAATTGAGACTGTGATTTGATGTGCATCTACCCTGTATTATAACAGCATTTCCAGAGACCAAACTTGGTGTAAAAACAATGCTGATCCCTGACAAATTCTGCTCCCTTAAGCCTCTATGTGCAAGTGTCCTATAATCCTTGCTTTCCTCTAAACCAGTTTTAATTCTAAAATTGTTTTTCTTGTGCAATGTGAAGTTTGTATAACTGAAATCAAATGACTTGGCTCCTGATAAATAAATGGCATCTTTTAGGAGACAATATGCACCCCTGATGCCACCTATGTTTCCAGAAGGGCTTTTCAAGCTCTGAGTGCAACTTCTTCTAGGAGACTGATTTCAATTAAAAAGCAGTATGCTGTATTCTTAGTTTTGGTGTGATTAGAACATCTGTGATATTTCAGTGTGACTGTGGAGGCTTGATAAGCAAAATATTCACAATGTAATAAGTTCTGTGGCTCGTTTTAGCTGGATTTATTTGCGTTTTGCTTTAGCTTGGGGATAACAATGCCCTGCAAAATTGGTGAAGAGTGAAAGAGTTAACTTGGGATTTCTGGAAAATGAAGTAGATAGCTGGGAGTGGCTTGGTGGCATGAACCTCTGAAGGTAGAAAATTAAGGTTCCAGCTGACTAGTCAAGTTACCTATAGCAAAATAGTGTTCAACCACTGCACCAAAAACTTCACATATTGAAACCCTTTGTTACTGAAGTTGCAATGAAATTGCAAGTGAGAGGAAGTGAAGATATAATTAATTTGTAAATAAATTAATAAAAAAGTCTGAGATTGAAGAATTTCCAATTACTACTGGAATGGCATTCTCTTTGGTGAACAGATAAGAGGTTTCCATCCTTTATTGATGAGGATTTTTCCATCAGAACTCTCAAAGGTGCAGCACTTTGCTACTACTTTGGGAAGGCAAAAGTTGATTACAAGAGGTATCTCCAATAAGGACTTCAATGCTTTGAAGTCACATTACAGAATTTTCACATCAAATATCTGTCTTGACAATGAAGAGGACTACTCTTGTATTTGAGTTCTGTTCAGAGGGAAACATCCAGAAAATATACCTTCTAGGAAAATCCTTTGCATGCTGGTGGCATTGTTCTAGATAGAGAATTTTGTATTATCATGAAATTCAGGATTGACCATAAGGTGGAGACAAATGTAGCTGGGAGGAATGCATCCATTAATTCCCAAGAGCTTTGGCCTTGGACAGTGGCATTCTCTTATTTCTTTCCATATCACAATTATATATTTTTTATTGTACTAAAAAAGTGATTGGGATGCACTATTTTCAAACAATCTTCTCTAATGACAGAGGTTTTACATTGAGGTACAATGACAAATATGGAGATCAGTAACAGATAGTACTCCGAAAAGTCATAGCAAACAGGCAATGTGATGTGAAGCTGAACATTGGCAAGACTTTCTTTGCTCCTTGAAAACTCATACTTTTGAGTTTTCAACCTTTGAGTTTTATAACTCAAAGAAAGAAGCTTTATGAGAAAATGTATTACAACATATTTTGAATAATATAAATGTTTTGTGCGAACAAACACTGGTAATTGTGGAAAGCATTTTCAACCACTAATACAAATGTGTGTGTATTCTGTTGATCAACATTCATGCAGAGTTTCACCTACTGAACTGATCTTCATTTTGCACTATTGTTTGACTAAGCTTGAATTTTATTGGTTTAATTTTTGCTTTCTTGGGATCCTAAATGTTAATCTGGTATGAACTCTACTCAAATCATGCATTTGAGAAGGGGGATGGTCTATAGCAGAATTCCTTTACTAGGGAGGCTCTCTGGATACACCCAGAAATATCTTGTGTTTGTCAACTCTATTCTCCTTCCAGGAACATTCAATAGTTTAAATGAGCTCTTTAAAATCTCATTGACCCTGCAGATTTCTACTTTACATCTGTACCTACACCATTTACATTTCCATAATGTTGCTCATGCAGTTTTGCAAAACAGTCTGTGGGTTGACTAAGAATTCAGCAATTACATCTCTGTGCTGCTGAAGGGACATGGTTCTAACAATCTGTAGTTGCTTATTCCATCACTGACTAATTGTGTTCAGTAGCCTCGTTAAGCTTAAACAAAGATGAGAGTTCACTGAGTGAGTGGATTAATGTTAATTTGGATTATTTTTCAGTTATTTGTAGAGTACAGCATACTCTGTGTTGCAAACATACACGTATTTGTACAAAAGTTCCAGTGCTTTTGGATGAAAATAAACTGGATTTTCTCTATACGGGCGGCCAAGATCTGTCAAATCTGTTCTGGAATGACACCTTCTAGAAGAACATTTCATTTGTAGTTTTAGTGATCTGCAATTGTTACAGTTCTGTTTATTTACCTTTATTTGCTGGCACTTCATTGTCACTACTTGTCAAATTCAAACCTGGGAAAAGATTCTCTAGCATTTTTTCAGCTTAAATGCACTTTCATGCCGGTATTTCCTCTCCCCTCCCTTGCCATTGATGTTTCTCCTGCCTATTTCTGTATCATCTTTGTTTCATTTGTCTCTGTTTTCTGCCTGTGTTTATATCATGCCACGCTCCATGCATGAAATAACCTTTGATTTAATGCAAACCACAGTGCTCTTTATGCAACATATGAAACCTTTCTTAATCTATTAAATACTGTCTACAATGGCATTATCTCACACTGCTTTTTTTTTGGTCTTTCATGCTTGGATTTAAGATGTGGAGTGACAGGGCAGGAGCTGCTCTTTCAGTACCTATTGCTTATGGTACTCCTGGTTCTTACTACCTAAGGAAAAACATTGTGAATGCTTACAATGCTACAGAAAACAGTTTGGATTCATTGCTGAAACAGCCAAAGATGTGGATCTTCTATCCATTTTAACTTCTGTATTTTCCCAATGGAAATTGGATTTAGATTTTAGGTTTTATTTCCTGTAAGTTATATGGGAACACAAAGACTAACAATCTTGCAGATGCATATTTTAATGCCATGAAATTCTTTCGGTGACCTCCTAGGAGGAAAGCAACAGACAATTAATTCGTGACCCGAAGTGGTAGTGTGTCTGGGAGAACTAAAGACTAATTGAGCTAAACCTTCACTTGACTGTTTATTTTCATAACCTAATTGTTCATTTCACAGTGACTGTAGGCAAAGTGATTAATGTAAGCTGTGAAAGCAATCAAGCTGAAAGAAGATGGTAATGGACTACATGAAGGTATTCTTGTCCTCCATCCTCTTATTTTGCTGCAGTTTTGAAAAGCTCTTCAGATGAATTATGGAATGTCCTAAAATTTCTTTGATAGCCAGAAGGTATATCAAGCTCAATCTATTGACAAGCATATTGCTTGTAATGTTCAAAACAGTAAAATTCCTAAATGGATTTTCCAGTTGTGTTTGTTCCTTGGTTCTTTCCTCTGTATCATCCTGTATCGTCTTAAGACATAAACAATGTATAAATGCTCGCTTACCATTTGCAGGTCAGGTCTCATTCTTTGGACAGAAAGACTCCATCCCAGAAGACTCTTTCTCTCTTGCTTACTATTTCAGCTCTGTCATATATTAACCACACCATTCAAGTTCCACTACTGCTCCATTTTCCCCTTTTCAAAAGGCATAAAAACCCTTTGTCGTTGGCTTTATTTCGCTTATCACTTTAAAGCAATGTGATGCTTTTTTTGTATATGAACAAGGTGAGGTTGATTGAATGAGAAATTCTTTCATGTACTTGCCTGCATTAGACTTTTAAATTGCAGGGCAGAATTAAACTAGATATGCAGTGATGCTTTTATAAGATATTTAAAGGTCTAGGTCTGCTGGCAGCTGGCCTAGATAGTCACAGTATTAGATTACTTCAGCAAACTGGAAAAGCATGACCTTGACATTTTTACTTCGGTTGCCTTGAAAAAAAGGTGGTACCAGTCACTTGCAAGAAGAAAAAATTCCTTAAAAAGACTAAAGAGATTAACACAGAGTGAATGTTGGAGCCTAGATGTGCTTGTTTTGGAGCAGGTAGACTTAAAAATCTCAGGAGGAAAAGCAATTTCTTCAGTTCAGTTTCTTATTTACGAGCATTGTATGCTAAGTGCTTCTTATAGTCAGCAGAAAGATGCCTCACCCTTTTATTTTTTAATTATTTTATCCCTAAAAATAAGCCATAAGCTTCATAAATATATTTTGTATGTGCTGCTCAAAATCAAAATGAGTGTATAGCAATAAAACCAGGCTCACTCACATTAGATAAATATCCCACATGCAGAAACAGAAAGCTGTATCATCATTAACATTTCATTTTTGCTTAGTGACTGTGGAGTCTCACTGTGTTACATCAGTGCAAGCCAATACTTAGATATGCCATGGTCGCAATAAATTAATCTATACGTCTAAAACCATTCCTTCCTTTTAAAGCCTTTTTACATAAAGCTGAAACCATAAGCTCCTCATGGTGCAATGGATAAATGTGACCCCAGACTTGGTCTTCACATTGTAGTAATAGCCTGTAATGCTGTTTTGTACTATATTTTAGTTATTTTTCCAGGTATACTGTTTGTGGAGTATGGAGCCACACACCCAAGAGCACCCAAGAGCTCTGACAAAAAGTAAGTTTTCATAATTTTGTTTTAGGCGATAAATTTGCTAGAGTGGGGCCTTCAATGCTTATGAAGTACATACAGTGTCGGTAAAGGAATGTCGAAGAACACTCTATTAATTTTAGAGCAGCCAATAAATTAATTTCTACTGTTCTATTCTGACAGAGTAGTTTATATGAGAGAGATACAAAATCTTCACCTTTTACTCATGAAATAGTAGCAAAGTCCAATTTGCAAAATGGCCTTTCATGAAACAGAAGCAGATGATGTTGGTACAGATTGCTCAAATGAAAAGATGTCAGTGCTAGTACCTGAGGTATTCCCCTTCTTTCCAGAACTACCCAAGAGTTCACTGTTAAAGTGAGGTCCCACTGAAGAATATGAAATCCCAATGAGCTGAACAGCATCACGACAGGATCTGCAGAGGAAAAGTCATTCATCCTATTCTGTAATACAGAAACTTATTCTTTTTCTACATTTTTTCATCTTTTCACTTCAGTGAAGTTGACATAGGCATATCATAGCCATAGAAAGTCACAACTGTGAAAAGAAATAGAATTGTTTGAACACACACACACAAAGAAAATAATAATATATTTACTACCAATAGCAAGAAAAATACCAGCAAATACTGGCTGCTCATCAACATAGAAAATATGATTGGATTTTGAATATGATGCAGCATCATGCCTACCCTAAGTGCAAACATCTAAAGCAGGGAAAATTAGTTTTCTAATTTCTGCTTTCTTTCTTTTTTCTTTTTCTTTTTTAATCTTAAAAAACATGCCTACTTGTATGTAAGAACCTAATGAGAATGTGCTAGATATAAGAAAATTAATGAAATGTGGATTTGTCTGCCTTTCTGCCTTACGTCGGTTTGGGAGTTTCCTTTAAGGAATCTCCATCATGTCTGAAAATGCAGTCTAGTTCCTTCTGGACCCCTGCTGCTGGATAGTGGATTAAATATTTCTCAGTTGAATAGAAGAAGTCATTAGGTCCATGCTGTGTTGCTGTTACTCTGTATGTGCCACCAGGTTCACTGTAATTAGTGGCCTTTGTGCTCCAATTATCAGTAAGAAACTACACACACACACACACTCACCTCTGCTATTAATGAGGCAGGTTTAAACATGCATTATGTCAGACAAGCAAGTCAGATGTGCTCCTATGGCAACACTCCAATAGCCCATCTCTATTATCTCTGATTTTTCTATAGTCCATGGCTTTTGTTTTAGGTATAATACAGTCAGGCTATTTTACATGCAGTGTTAACCCTGGAAAAACTATTTCCTTGTAGTAGTGCAAAGGTTCAAAGAGTCCATGTTGTCAAGCACCAAAGCTGAATCAGGAAAACCTTAAGGCACACCATTTATCTTTGATTGTACTGCCTTCTCCTCTTTGCATGGCTCTCATTTGCTTGGTTGGAGGTTGGGGGTTTTTTTTGTTTCTTTGGGGGTTTTTGTTTGAAGAGCTTTTTTACAGCACTAACACATTTATTTTTGCTGCATCATCACCTTGTGAGAGATAATTTGTGTGACTCCTGAATTTTTATGTTGTGCTAGAAAAAGTCTTCCCTTCAATGTCAATAACTGAATACCTCTCTGGCATTGGTCTGTCTGCCTGTCCTTGAAGTTTACAGGTTGGTCCCTGTACTCACCCTGTCTTTTTGATATTGTGGTGCATTTTATTTATTAAAAATATGCTGGATATATATGATTTTTTTACCTCAATATTTATGGCTTTATCTGTCATTAAATAGGAATTGCACATGCTTTGATAAATCAACAAGAAAGGTGCCTGGTGTGATTTCTCTGGTGATTGTTAAACACTGTGTGCTTTTTGAAATGCTCTATTGTAACTTGCACTGATATATTCCAGAGAATTAAAAAATGTCCTACATCACATTGAAGAGCAGCATTTTTGGGAGAACCAACAGTCCTTGTTCCTCAAAATTGGAAGAACATTGCCAGCACAGAAGTTTTTGTGCTCTGTCAGACTCAGAAATACCATGTTTGGGAAATCCTGCCTACAATTCGTTCATTTAAATGTAGAGATTTGTTCAGAGAAGAGCATTTCTCTGGCTGTTACCCTGTCCTAAACAAGGGGTGAGGCTCTCCTGTGGGGGAGTCAAAAGCGCAGTGATTTTATTGTGATGTATTACAGAGTAAGCAAAGTTGCAGGGTTTGGTGTAGCCCGTGAAATGCAATAGCTGGAGACCACATCAAATAAATTCTCAGCAGTGAGTCTCTCCTACACTACGTCATCTGTGAATCCTGGAACTCCTCTGTCTAGCACAAGGGAAGGACAGTTCTGTTACAACTGTGTGCTTTGTGCTTGGAACAAGTTGCAGCAACGATTTTGCTCTTCAATGACTATAATAAATTGATATTAGTTTGAAACTTTCCATTACTGGTGAAAGTCTTGGGATCAGAATCAGCCAGGGTGCATTTTAGTGAAACTTCTACTTAGCTTCAAACTAACATTTCAAGTTGCTTTGGGGCTTATCCAGTGTGTTATTAAGCACAGACAGCAGGAACACATAACACTACCTTTTTGGAAAAGAAGAAAAGAATATTCAGGCAACATGAAGTTAACTACTATACATGAAAACATTTCAGATGTCAACTAACTTGAATAAGAGATGTAAGGAAATTAAATCAGAGTGCCTGTAGCTCTTTTCAGTTAGGAAAAGCATGACTACATTCATGGAAACTAATTTTCCCATCACCTTGTGCTGAATTTAATTATGACATGAAAACCCTCAGACAGAAATGAACCCAAAATACTAGCTGTGTATTCAGCAGTTGGTGCAGATACCACAGTTTATAGTGTCTGATACTAAGAAGATGTTTGTAGGAAGACTGGACATGAAAACAAATTAACTGACAGGTAACGATGTCAAAAGCAAGAGGAAGAAAGGACACCAACATTTCATTGTAATTCCAGTATGCTTTTGTGGAAACATCTGTAGAAAAGCAAGTGAGCTGAGAAGCAGTTGTGCTACAGATGTGAGGTCTGGAAACCACCCACTAGTTCTGTGAAAAGTGATTATGTTCAAGTGTCTTGCCCTTTGTTAGGCTAGTTCCTAAGCAGGTAGTCAGAATCACATTAGCTGATTTTAGTGCTTAAAACATGCTTACCCTCCTGTTTACTCCTATTGACCAGTTACTGCCAGTGCATGAGGAGGCTGAGTTGCTCTGGGGGTTTCTGCTTTATTGCTTGTTAGGGCCAAGAAGCTGCAGCTGAGCTCTTATCAACTCTGCGCTTTCTGTCCTGTGGAACCTTAAGCTTGACTCCTCTTCCATGCTGTAAGTGGGAACCTGGTGGGGAGGCAATTGTTGCTTTGGAAAAGTTTATTTTGCACTCAGCAATTCTTTTCTTATGTCCTTTGCTACTCTCCCTCAACAGTGGAGGTAAAGGCTGGTTGTTCTTGCTCTGCCTGTAGCTTGGTACCTTAGGCAGCAGTGTTTATTGTTTAGTCTTCTGTGATGCCTTGGGCTAAGCAACTGTGAGGGGAATGGGATTGCATAGATGACTGTGTAGGTACAGCATGTAAAACTTACACAAAAAGCCCAAAAAAAAGTGTTTACAAGAATGTATTTTGACCAGTAGTATACCACCAGTGGGGAAAAACCTATTCATGAAATATTTTGGACAGCAGCTGAAAGCCAGACCTTTGACCAGTATAATACATGTTGCTTTACTGAAATCTGATCAGCCCCAGCTGAGAGAGAAGCCTGCAGAAAATGTCTGAGGCAATGACAAGGTAATAGACACACTGTGCTATATGCCCTATACTTCTTAGAGGATTTGAAAGAATGGTGTAAAATCAAGCTACATTCCTTTTTCTGCTCTCTCTTGATGGGAAATTGTTGACCAATTTTATGTGTTTTAAATAGCAATCCTAGTGATGAAGGCAAGGTGCAAAGAATAAAGTATATGTGGGTATATATACCCAGTATTAAGCTCCCAGTGTCTCAGAGGTTTTGATAAACGGTTTGTACAATGTGAGCTACATAACGAACAATATCTTCCAGAAGTTATTTTAAATCTAAGTTAAACAGCATATATATATCTATGTTAAGCATATAACATCTTTATGTAAGGCTAGTCAGTGCTGATGATGCTGAGAACTTTCTTCTATCAAGTCCTTAACACTTTTAGTTAATACTGTACTTTTAAATTATATTTAAAAAATGTAGGCAATTTTCAGCATGCTGCCCTAGTTTAACATTTGAAAACTATAAGTTATATTTTAAGATTGTCCAAGAGAACTTCTGAACTAAACCTCTAGAAATGTTTGAATTTGGCAGTTTTGTCCCAGGCTTTGGTGTTGAGTTTGCTGATACTGTGACACAGCCTTGTATGTTTGCCCTTTCCCTAGGCTGGGTAGCAGATCTTTAGGAAAAGCACTAAGGTAAGGAAAAGTGTTGCAATTGTTTGAAACTTAACTGCTGTCCTGGTCCGCTTAATGTTGTGACATCTGCCAGGAACTGAATGTACAGGAAGGGACATTTTAATTTTTAATTAGAATCTGACATCTTAAAATGCTTCTGGTACTCAGTGAAGAGCAAAATACAAGTTGCATACACAAAGTGTATGTGAAAGATCCTGTTTACTGTCCAGAATATTCTAAAATGTGTGAAGTTGCTGTTCATAACTGTTTGCCTCTAAAGCTGAAATTGTTGCAAGCATCTTTGAACTTCAGCAGCTACTTAAACATTTATATAACAGCATTGCAAAATGTATGCCTACATAGGCAGCCTTTTTAGTTTGGAAATATAATGAAATGGGCAGATCAGTACATGAATTCTTCAAGTGCTCATTTATGAGTTTTTAGAGGACTTATTCCAACAGTAATAAAATTGTACTAGTATTGGATACTTTTAGAGTATGAAAGCAAGGTATGAAAATGCACCGATCTTGTGCATGATGTCCACTCACCTGGAATACAAGAGAGCAGTGTGTGCCACGCTGTACTGGACTTTAGTTCCCCTCGAGTTTGACATGGCTGTTTAGCAAAGGACTAGCTGGATAGATCAAACTGCCATCTGATTGTAGGTGGAATTTGGGAGCTTAGCTATGTGCAGTGGAATTCTTGCATCACTGGTAGAATTTCTGTAGTGGTTTCAGCCAATGATATTCCCAGTTCCACTATCTTTCATCAAAAAATGCAATTCCTGACTAACATTCTGTTCTCACTAAAGATTTCAGCAACTGTTGAAGTGAAGGTAAATTTCCTGAGTATCATATTTTATACCTTTGTTGTCCTGGAGGTTAAGAGCTATTGAGGTCAGTACCTTCAACAGTAGGCATGTTTTAGTCTTCCTTAGATTAGTTATCTGTTTATTTGAAAAGCTATTTTTTTTTTCTTCCTCTCTTCCCTTCCTGCCCCTCCCGCACAAATTACAAGTGCAAATAAGGAACAAAAAGCTAGTAGTGATCTCGAGTGTGATTATACCTGGGCTGTGCCTCAGAATAATTTCAAACATAAATATAAGCAAGCTTTTCATACTGCTTGACTTTGAGGCCAGATCATGTTTAATGATGTCAGTCATCTTGATACCTAAAACTACATTGGGCAAAACTGATAGGGTGTGCACAAGCTTCTAATTGTTACCAGGTCTGGAAATGAGACCCCCTGCAAAGGAACCAATGTAATTCAGTGTTTGTTTGATGCCTATAATGAAAGTCAGAATTGAGATGGTGCTGTGGACATTTTACATAAAGATGACTTTGTATTTTCAGTCTGTGAGTGCAGTGACTTTAATATGATGCAAAATTCAAATTGAGCAATGTAAATATTCATTAGCTATGATGAAGTTAAAGTTCTCTTTTAAAAATGTTGTTTGTTTCATTTCTGAAGGAACAAACGAGCTGGAGTGCTTCTGTTAGCTGCCCTTGGTGTCATTTGTGTTACATCCCCAAATCTGACAGTGGGTGCAGAATGGCTGCACAGAGATAGTAGCTCTGCTTTAAAGAAGTTTCCTAAGGAGTTTAGAAGAGAGGTAAAATTATATGTTTCAGCCTTCATTTTTGTTGACCTTAGCAATTTTATAATTTCTATTTATAATTTCATAACTGCTCTTTCCAGATAACATAAAAGTATGTTTCTGATTACCTATGTGGAGCAAGCCCTGCAACTGACAGGTGCATATTTTTTTTTCATCCAGTTACAGATTGACCCTAATAGATACACCAAATGGTTTTAGAGAAATGTAAATGCTCAGTTTAAAGGACTGCAGTTCATTGGGAATCTTCTACACCTTTTGGTGAGCAATTGCAGTTTGGTAATTCCATTACCTCCTGGGCAAAAAAAAAAATCCTCTTAATGAAGCTGATTGTTTCTAGCACCACTTTCCAGCCATTGCATCTTGTTATCCTTTTCTGTCTGCTAGCTCCTAGAATAAAATACCTTCTTTCACATACAAGTAACTAGAAAATGTGGATATTTATCATACTGTACCTTTTGATAAGGAAAAAAGACAAAACTCTCAGGAAAATTATTTTGCACTCATGATCTATTTTGTAAGGTTCAATTTTTCAACTGTGCAGAGGTGTAGACACAGAAAACTGTATATGCTTATTCAGTATTGATAATATATCATCTTTAAGTGCATTCTGTATTCCTGTATTGGAAGTTGTATTGGTGAAACTCAGAATGGACTGTGTGGGCTTTGCTGAAACCCTGGCAATCTGGCAAATCCTCTGCACTGAAAGTTGCTGAGTGCAAAGGAAGATGCAGTGGAAAAAAAGATTTTTTTTTTTATTTTTTTTTTTTTTTTTAGGTCTTCAGCCAGCAGATCCATGTTTTCTCTACTTAAATATTTATTTTGTTCAATATTTGTGTTTGAAAGTTTTGTATCTGAGGCAGTTCTTACCAGGAGCCCCTTCATGTTCAGGGCTGCTTCAATGAGTGAAGAGTTTGCATTAGCCAAGAAGGTGAATGCGCTGTACTGTGTATAGAATTAGTCACCTATTGGACTTTCATCTAAAATACCTTTTAAGAAGCTCTGAATAGTGGCATTTGATACCGTGTAGCAGTCCTCCTAGTTTTGCATCACCTTGGCAGGTTGACCCAGTCTGGACACCAGGTACCCACTGTGTCCCTGCCCTCCTCAGCTAAACAGGGAGAGGAAATACAATGAAAGGCTTCTGGTCAAGATAAAGACAGGGAAGAATCACTCACCAATTACTGTCAGAGGCAAAATAGACTTGTGGATATTGTTAATATTGGGGATAGTTAAGTTATTCCCAATCAAATCAGAGTAGGATGAAAAATAAAAGCAACTTTTAAAACAGCTTCACTCCATCTCTTCCTCTTCCCAGGCTCAACTTCACTCCTGAATTCTCTTCTTCCTCCTCTACAGCCGTGCAGGGGAACAGGGAACGGGATCATTTAATCACACCTTGTCTTTGCTGCTCCTTCCTCAGGGGGAGGATTCCTCCCCGTCTTCCCCTGCTCCAGGGTGGGGTCCCTCCCACAGGAGACAATCCTCCAGGAACTTGTCAAACATTAATCTTTCTCTCTTTATTCTACTTAAAAATGACATGGTAGATCTCCGTTACCACAGACTTCCAATCTCTCTGAGTGTCTAGACTTGTAAAATGGCTGTAGGTCTCTTCCTACAACAGAACAAAACACATTTGTGGGTTCCTGAAAGATACAGTTTTATTTACTACTCTCTCAAATGTATATGGTAGAAAATCCTCTGTACCCTGAAGCTCAAATCATTAAAAACAGTGACTATGAAGTGAATCCTTGAAATCATGGCAAATGGCTGTATCTAGCTTGATACAATTTCATCTTATCAGCGACTTTTGAATTATCTCAAATATCATCTATGGTAAATTACATATTGCTTCTGTCCTGCAGAAACAAGTGAGATCAGGACTGAAATGCTATTGACCACACTCCCATCTGCCTAAATACAGGGGTGCATTTAATGAGGTCTCTTTTCTTCTGCACTTCCATTGTGCCCAAGGGAACAAAGCATGGCACGAGGCTTTTTTTTTCAGGAGTTGATGCAAATTTTAAATGGTTGGACAATAGTTCAAGTGTTTTGTTGGTTTGGGTCTTTTTTATCAGGGCCTCTTAAAAAAATAGAAAGACTGGGAAGGATGAAACTTATTTTCCTATAGGTTTTTGTAATTTATTTTACTTCCTTTGTTTCACATTAATTTCCAGTGTAGAATGCATGGGATTTCTACTACTTTCAGTTAGAAGAGACACTCTGTTTAGAAGTACAGCTCCAAACAGCCTGGTGCAAATCAGAAAACTGCTCTGTCGCTGATTGTGACTCAGGCTGGGACATTCATCCTTCTCCTCTGAACGACCCAGAGCAGTAACTGAGTTTGGAAAAGCACTCAGGAAAGAGTAAGAAGAGTTATTCAAAGAGCTTACTGACAGTTCAGAATGCCATATCCTGGAGGATTCCGAGCTTGTTCGAGCTGCAAAGCAGTTGTGCCTGCCCCTCAGTATGCCCTACAAATACATGACATATGTATTTTAGAAAGATTCACGTTACTAATGTATCTGTGATGCTCTGCAGGGTGATTTGTAATGGAGTACTCACCTGTCCCAATCTAGTGCATCCCTGCTGCAGGACTCCGAAGTGTCAGCTCAATAGCCAGTGGCTGAAGCTGGCATTTCCTAACAACACCTTTTCTTGCTCTCCATATGTATATTGTATGTACACCCTCACAAGTGCTGATTCCTTTTCCCCTGGAAATTTGTCATCTATTTGATAATATCAAGAAACCTTTGATACTCTAAGAAAGTGCTTTGCCTTCTGTTTGAAAGGTTATACATATCAGCAGTTCCACAGTATATATAGTATATAATTTGAAAGTAGAAGAGTCCAGGAATTATTGTGTGGTCTGAGTTTCTTTCAGGTTTTTTATATACTACCCTTTAAAAATATTATTTTGTTTTGTTTTCCTTATGAAATGATTCTCTTTAAAAAGGATTGCACTCTTCCTTCTATTTTATTGTGGTAAGAACAGAATTTCAGACTGAAATCCTGAATCTTAACCTGAGCAGATTTGGAGAGCTTTTAGTGTATGAGAATGCGTATCCCTTCTGCATGTTAAGCCAGAAGAGTGTATTCCATCCCTTGAATTTGAATGAAATAGGGTGTAAAATTTGAACACAGTAGTACATTTTTTTACTTTTATTTTTTAACTATTATTTATATTAGAAGTATAGAATAATATGAAAATGTATGTATCTGAAGGTTAATTTTCTTTTAATTATGACAAGTGGAAAGTAGACTACATTGTGAATTTCATTGTAGCCTGAAACACCCTATCCTCTAAAACTGTCTGAAGAATCAGAAGTAATTTAAGCCTGCAATTGCACCATTTCCTGCTATGGATGTGTTGTCTGTTGGATCTCGGAAGCACAAGAGATTTCATTTTTTTAAATTCCTTAAAGGCACACTTTTTTTTTTTTTCCCTAGTGCTGTCAGATGTAGTCAGTAGATCTCCCCTATTTAATTAAGTGGTCATTTAATCAATCTTCTGGCAGTAGTTTTTCATTTTAAAGGACCTTCTCAGGGACAGGCTAAGTGTTCCTCTAAGGCTATGAGATGGTTTTCCTTAGTGCTGTTCAAAGTCATCTTATAGCAAACTGTTGCAGCCGAATACCTAAACCTCCTGAGAAAAATCAAGCACTTCACAGTCTACATTAAAAATTCTCCTTCTGGAATAATTTTTATCTGAAAATGAAGGAATTGCTCTGAACTTTTAACTTGGCCCAGTTTGAGACCAGCAAGGCAAATGACTGATACTTTTTGTTCATAACTGAATTATTTGAGGTTTTGCTTTGAACTGGAGCTTGGGGATTTTTTACAGCAACTTGAATGGTTTATTGCTTTAGTGACTTACAGGAGCTTTTTGATGCAGAATTTTTCTACTTAATACCATAACTGAGATGTTGATATTGTTCCATAGAGTTGAGCAAGGTTTGTTTGGCTCAGGAGGTGAATGTTAGGGTGCTGCAGCAGCTTGTGTGGGTCACCTGTGTGACACCACAGGTTCAGAGGGTTAGACAGGCTGAGCCACATCTATGCTCCAGAAATACCGCACCTCTTCTTTCTTTATTGTTTTTAACAAATGCATGCCTGAAAATGGCATCAATAGGCTTCCAAGTGGTCTTATATTGCTTACTAGTTTTTGGTGGAGCCTTTTTGGTTGATTCTTCCTATCAGTTGATTTTATCTTTTGTCTGAGTCTATCCTTTCAGCTGATAGAGCTTCCTGGCTGGGACTGATGATGGCGTCTCAGGCTATAGCAATTGCTGCTGTCTATTTTGGTTCTGCATTTACTGTCTCTTGTCATGTGCATTCATCTCTGCTTATTCCTGTCTCGCTGTTCTTCACCTGCTAAGCTGTACCCTTTGTCCCACGGGCTCCTGCAGCAGGCAGAGCCCAGCTTCTGGCCAGTGCCTCCAGGCCCCACAGCTGGGCTGTCACACAGCCCCATGGCTGATATGACATCAGTCCCCTGTCAACCCCACAGCCTGTGCCTTGCACACCCCACCCGCAGTGATAACCCACAAGCCCAGCCCACCCTGGCCCACGAGCCTGGGTGCTGTGAGGAAGATGTGGGTACAACCCACTGCCTGTGACTGGCTTGGGGTTGAGGGCACTCCTACCCATATGGGAACAGAGGGAGAGGTGATGGTTTAAAAGGTCCTGTGGGATGGTGACACCAGTCACCAAGTGACAGTCTTCCTTCTCCATGTGCAAAAATTGCTGGCATGACAACACAGCCCTCAGTGTTTCTGGCACCAGTGTCAAGTTGTTCATCTGGACATGTGTGACAGACAGCTTTTGCTGGCACACAGGACTCACAGCCCCCAGAATGAACTTTTAAGTGGTGGTTCCAGTACAACACAGGTTTATAAAAGCAATAGAAAGTTTCCAGAACATGCAGTGCTATTAAGATTTCACAGAAACACAGAATGTGGTTGGTAGGGACCATAATGAGACATCTGATCCAACACCCTACTCAAATAGGGACATCCTAGAGCATACCACTCTGGGTTGTCCAGGATTCAACAACATCTTTGGGGAACCTGTTCCAGTGCCTGGTCACCCTCACAGCATAGACGTTCTTCCTTATGTTAATAGAATCATACAGAATCATAGAATAATAGACTGGCTTGAGTTGGAAGTGACCATAAAGATCACCTACTTCCAATCCTGCTGCCATGGGCAGGGAACCTTCCACTAGACCAGAGCTCCATCCACCATGGCCTTGAATACTGCCAGGGATGGGGGATCCACTTCTCTAGGCAACCTGTTCCGGTGCCACACCACTTTCACAGGGATGATTATTTTTAACCTTTAATCTAAATCTGACTTTTTTCAGCCTAAAGCCATTTTTTTCTTGTCTTTTCACTACATGCCCTTGTAAAAAACTTTCTCTCCATCTCTTTTGTAGGCTCCTTTCAGGTACTGGAAGGCCGCAATTAGGTCACCCCAAAGCCATCTCTTTTCCGGGCTGAATGATTCAAATTGTCACAGCCTTTCCTCATAGTAGAGGTGCTCCATCCCTCTCATTGTCTAGGTGCCCCTTCTCTGGACTCGTTCCAACAGGTCCGTGTCCTTCCTGCGCTTGGGACCCCAGAGCTGGACACAGAACTCCAGGTGGAGTCTCACAAGAGCAAAGTGGAAGGGCAAAATCCCCTCCCTTGACCTGCTGCCCACACTGCTTTGGATGCAGCCCAGGACACTACTGGCTTTATGGGCTGTGAGTGCACATTACTGGGTCATGTCCAGCCTCTCATCCACCAGCATCTCCAAGTCCTTCTCAGCAAGGCTGCTCTCAATCTGTTCATCCCTAGCACTGTATCGATAGGTAGAACTTGCTGTATTTTAGGGATGTTTTCACAATTTAATGTTACTCAGGCATTTCCTTGGACACAGTCAGTGGAGCATGTCAGAAATGTTCAGTGACTATTAGAAAAGGTCTAAGCAAAATGGATCTGTCTTGAGTTCAGATGCCAACACTGGGTATGCACTGACTTTCCAGGCAATGAAGCGACCTGTGCCAGCTACTTAACATTTCCATATACAAAATAATTACCTCTCACTGAACAAGACAATGGGACACAAGGAAATGGAATGAAGCTGCATAAGGGGAAGTTCAGGTTACACATTGGGAAAAGGTTCTTCACTGGGAGGGTGATTGGTCACTGGAATGGACTTCCCAAGCAGTGGTCCTGGCATCAGTCTAATCAGAGTTCTAGGAGTGCCTGGACTATGCTCTTTAGTCATATAATTTAGTAATAGATACTCCTGTGAGGATCACAGAGTTGAACCTGATGATCCTTATGAGTCCCTTTCAACTTGAGATATATTACAATTCTATGATTCTGTCGTATTTCTTCACAGAGGAAAAACAGAGGGAGTCTGTTATGTAACATTAACCTGCAAACAGTGCAAGGCATTTCTTAATGCCACCACAAAATGAATGATAGAGGTAGTGTTTATCATTTCGTTCCATTCCATTCATTAAAAATTATAGATTTTGCAATTTATATAGGCAAAAAAAGATTTCTAAAGTGTTAAATCTCCAGGAAGGATGTTAATCCCTGATCTGTTTGATGAGTCTCTGCTCTAATAGTCTAACATTCTTAAATGTCCCTACAGACTGAGGGTGATTTAGTTAAGCTATGCGTACTGATTTTTTATATATTCACAGTACACAAGCAACAGATTATGTTAAGGAGAAAGGAGAATCATTCCTATCCTCAATTGCCTAGAAAATTAGAAGAATTTTGAGACTTCTCTCTTTTTTTACTTTTTCCCCCTCTTGATTTAATTACAAAAGATTTGCTTACTGTGAAAAGTGCCTGCCTTGAAAATTAAATCAATACACACACGTGCACTGAGCTTGTGTCACAAAACCAGGCAGTGGAAGCTTTCTCGTTATTTATTCCCAATTCCTTCCTTCCTAAAAGGAATGGTGTAGTTTGTTCTCCCTGCTCTGCATTTCCCCAAAACAGACGTATTTAGAGGCAAATTCTGTGCTCCAACCTCTTAATTGTTCAGCTTTTAAAAAGAGTGCAGATGTATTCTGAATGATCTTCTGGGTGACGTCAACCTCTAACATTTGTCAGTCAGAACAAGAACATCAGACATTTTTTATTAGTGGTCAAGGAGCACTTTCAAAATTATCTTGAGGGAAAGATCTGGCACCATAAATCCTATGTTTTTATGTATAAAAGACTTCTCTGCAGTTAACAGTAATTGTATGCTGCGTAATTGAGGCAAGATTAATAATTATTTAAAAGCAATGGTCTTGTATTTGGAAGAGTAAGTCATTTGTGCTTTTTAGCAGCTGTGTGGGGTTTTGCCTTTTGAAATATTAAATTACCTTTACATTATGCTGTGTTTTCACTGCTTTCTAACTCTATGACAGATGTTAGCTTACAGCATCAACATACACAGGTAGGAAGATAAATGTTTTGTGTTTCCTTTTGCACCCTGAGTCTCGTGCTATTTTGTGAGGTTTTCTTAATATCATAGATAATGAAATAAAGAGTGCACTTAATACATCTGCAGATGGTAATAAGCTCTAGGGAAAGGCCCTGAGCACTCTGAAAGCATACAAGATAATCTTGGCCAATTGGTGGAATCACCTGCAATATAAAGGATTGAAAAAGGCTGAATACAAACTGCAGTACTTCAATAAGGGGCTCAAACACAGGACAGGGGAGAACCACTGTGGACAGAGAGCCCGTCTTTGGCCTTTTATTGTTACCAAATGCATCAACCCCAAATATCACTGTGGAATACAAAATGTATGCCCTATTAAAACTAAATCTGAGATATGAAAAGAAGCCTTCTGCATGTCTCTCAGCCCTAATAACATTTCTACTCATGTACTGTATTTGGTTTTGAGCACCATACTTAGAAAATTCAGCACCCGCTAGGATGGGACCAGAGGAGGGCAGTAAGAACAGTATGGGAGCTCTAAGAAAAACTTTTAATTAGTTGGGTATAATTAGTTAATGAAGAAAACACTGAGCAGTGCCATAACAGTGATCATCAAAGGCCCAAAATGTGGCCCCCAAAGGCCAAGGACTTTCTGGAAATAAGACACTAAGCAATTAACTTGAATTAAAAGAATTCTTTAAGTGCCCCAATGGCTAAGGAGGCCGAGGAATTTCCATTGCTGTTGTTTGTAAAGACTGAGTAGGCAAATTATATGCTAAACATACTTTTGTGTCAGGTGACTATTTGATTTCCTTCCCAGCCTAATATTTTAATGGCAGAATGGTAGAACAGAGCTTTTTGGCATGTCTTGTGAGACTTGTGATTCTGTTTTTGTGGCATACAATACATTGATTTTGATTATCACTGGAGAAGTTTTCTAAATTTGCTTTTTTGGTATAATCTCATATTGGGTTTTAATGATCAGGATAACAGTATGTGATATCATGTTCACAGTCACTGACAAGATTTAGTAATTATAGAGGACCTGTCTATGCAAATGGAATTTTCCATTCACACTCAAGTACCGAAATAGTTTATTTTCATTGTTTCTGTGATAAACTTGATAATGATTTCCTCTCTAAATCTGGTTGTTGTTGGGTTCTTTGGGGCTTTTTTTGTTTGTTTGGGGTTTTTTTTTGGGAGGTGGTGGTGGTGTTGACATATCCAGATCTATTACTAAGGTGTATTATATGTCTTCCCTGTAGTGCCTTGCTGCCATGTGTGGCCTGCTTTGGCCTTTGATCCAGAGCAACATCTGCTCTCTGTATTTTGAAGTGCATGTTTGGATCTTCTTTTTTACAGATCTGATCCAAAAAAAGTAGCAGTTTATATTCACAATAGTTTCTCTGTGCACAGTATTTAACACCAGTTAAATAACAAAGGTTTCAGACCTGCAAAAGGAATGTTGCACTGACAGATCTTTTGGTTTTTAAATCGGAATGAAAAGATTGGATTATATGGTTTGACCTCCATCTTTAGAATATTGCCCTGGTAATATAATGAGCCAAGTAGTTTTCTTAAAGATTACTGTTCTCCTCTTCAGATGTCAATATATGGACAATTTGTGACTTTTTATGAATTTCACTGATTATTTGCTTTACTTCTACAGGCTCTATAGAATTTTACTCAGAATTTTACTCATTCTCACTTGTGTTACTCTGTTGTGTCTGTGGAAATGAACTTCCAAAGAATCACAGAGAATTTTGCTATTAGCTTTTTTCACTTAAATCTGCAAAACTGGTTACAAATTCTGCTGCATTCTCCTCTCAATTTCATGTGATTGTATGTTATTTCTGTAAATTGTTTCTATGCAACAATTTAAAAGAGGATTTCTCATTTCCAAATTGATGATAGTTATTATATAGATATTATGATTTAGCCCACATGCTTACAAATAAGCATATGGAGGAGGGTTTATATGAGAATGAAATAAAAGTAAACTATTCATCCTCTCTCAATTCCTTCAAAAAACAATCACTTCTTGTTGATTTGGAGTTTTTTAGCTCTTATCTTTATCTCTATGTTACTTAGAAAGTTCAAATTTCACTTTCTCCAAGGTCCAGTGTTAAAACAAAGAGGAAGGTACTACCTGGTTACTTTTCATGCGGGACTTTGTAATGCTTGTTGCTTGATACTTGACATAAAAAGAGGGACTGGGTATATATATATAGAAGCATGAGAGATAAATTAAGACAAATGTTAATTACATAATTGCTCAGTCTCTTTGCATAGTAAAACTTCATTACAAAGTGAGTTCCTGCTAACCTTAAGAGAAGCAGCCAGTAACCTTGATTTATAAGGCCATCAAAACTATGGAAATGTTCACTTTAATCAGAACTATAATTATGAGCAAATTTGCTGCAGGAAAATTTACTCACAGAATGAAGATTAAAAAGATCTGAATGTTGTCTATCAGAGTGCATTAATTAATTTTTTTTCCAAGCCAAAGAGATCCTTGTGGAAGAAAAAAATTAAGCAAAATTTTGACCTTTGATTACAGTGGAGAAAATAAAAACTGCAACTGTTATTTTAACTTCCTCAGATAACAGTAGCAAATATCTACAAATGGACAGTCAATGAATACATTTAATCCACTCTCTGAGGTTGGAATTGCCTATCAATATAGCTGCTTGTAATTAACTCCTTCATATTAAATAATTCTCTTGGCTTGAATGTAACAAAACCACTAATCTGAAGAGCCATCTCTCATTCCCAGGGCTTCTGTAGCCCCTGCAGCTGCCACATGGATACTTGTAATATTTAATGCACTTGGTTTTCTAAGACTTTTTTTTTACAGCTGTCTCTTCCTTTCCTCTCAGGCAATAAAGGTGTTGTCACCCCTACTGTGAGCAACCTGACAGATCTTGGCTACTCAATAGAAAAGGGCAGTATGTATAACCTGAACAGGACCAGAAATCCATTGAGAAAACTGATGATTTTTTTTATTATTATCTTAAATTGAAAGATTTATTTTTCAGATAGTGGTTTCCTGTCAGTAGGAAGAAAGAATGATCCTATGAGGCAAAATTAATCAAATTTGGAAGTTTATGAAATTGCATTCCCACACTTGCTGATGCAGCTGAATCACAAGGGCATGTGGAAATAGCACAATGCAGAATAGTCACTGTCTTAGCTGGAGGCCTGGTCTGATCTAATTAACCCTGCTCAGAGGCAAGGTTAATGAGCCTGGGTACAGGCTGGCACAGGAGCTTTTGTTTTCAACTTGCTTGGAGCTGCCCTAAGGCTCTACTGCAGCAGTGCAGCGGAGAGATGCAAGTTATTAAAATCCAAACATGAACTGTGTCTTCAGGATGCTTGTATGGTTTAATACAACGTGATCTTGTAATTATTGGCCCTCACTCTTCAGAGGTGAGTAACCGTCTTAGAGCTGTAACTGTGAGCAGCACTTCACTGGAGGAAGGGAGCTGGAGCACCTGCAGAGCAAGTGAGCAGTGAGGGCCAAAGCAGAGGTGGACTGGAGAGCTGTAGGTGGAGAATGGAGTGAGATCACCTTTCTTCCTGTCCCACCACAGGCTATGCTGGATGCTTAATTCACTACAAAACTTCTTACAAATTGACAATGTTAACAAATGTCTCCTTTCCTATCCCACCTCCAGTCTCTGATTGAAACCCAGCCAACATTAACAGTGTCCTCCATAAAACAAGAGTGTGAGCTCCATGATCCAAGGGGTTCCATTTGGCCTTTTCTTTGCAATCACAGACACTTGTACATTACCATTAACGTGGAAAAATCTACATAACACACATTTCTGGACACAATGCACAAATTATTTCCCCCAAAACAGGCAACCTAGATACCCAAAGTGTAAATCACATTGACACGATGATCAACAGATTGTCTCCTCTCAGCAGTCCTTTACTTCCTTCCCTTTTTCCTCACTGTCCAGCAAATAAAAACCCAGATATTAATGAACTGGCTTACTGCTTTTATTTCTAACTTCAAATAGTTAATGGAGAAAAGAATGTAGAATAACTTCATTTTTTCCCTGTAAAGGTGTATTTCATAAAAATCATAATAGTTCTAGAGACAATATATAATTTAAAAATTAAATAATAGTAATTCTACTATAAGTAGAAGTAAAAGGATAGTCTTTCTTCTAAAATTATTTTTAACTGTCATCTTGGATGGTTTATTCAAAAGGAATGCAATTTCTTTCATATTAATTAGGATATACAAGTAATGAACACAGGTGCGGGAAATTATCTGTTCATAGTATATTAAGCTGTGGTCTTTCAGACCAGTAAAATATCAGTGTCTTAGAACAGTTCAGCAATAGCTTTTCAGTGAATAATTCATGATTAATTTCTGTCTCTTAGTGTGTCATTGGATTTCCCTTGTATGGATTTCCCATGATCATTTTTCTCTATTTCTGTATTTACACTGAAATGTTATAAATAATTATTGGCCTCCTTTCCTTCCCAAACCAATGTCTTAATATTCACCATTTTTTATTATGGAATGATTGACCTGTGTCTCATGGTCCCAAGTTTCTTACTTCTGGTTGTTTTACATGTTTTCTAAAATGGGATTTTTTTTTCCCATTCCATTATACAGTTTGATACTTTAGTGAGTACTTGCCTGTATGAATTTCAAATTTGAACAAGAAAAATGCATTTATTGAAAAGTTTGCAAAGTAAATATAAAAATGGATACTGATTAGTCCAAATATAATTTCTAGTCTGTATGTTTGCTATTAATTTGTTCCACCACATGCTCTCATCTATGTCATGTACTTAGATTAAATGTTTTAGCTGAATTTGTTATAAAATGGGTTTGCTACTGAAATGTCAGCTCAGCCTCACTTTTAGCTTCGCTATATTGGAAAATGAGAGTAGTGATAATAATACTTAATGAAATGTCACCTGAATGGCTAAGTGATCTGGAGGTGCTTGGAAAAGAGGATAGATAGATAGATAGATAGATAGATAGATAGATAGATAGATAGATAGATAGATAGATAGATAGATAGATAGATAGATAGATAGATAGATAGATAGATAGATAGAACCCTTCTCCTTTGCAGATGGGGGAAATTGAGGCCCTAAAAGGTGTAAAAACTTGCTCGAAGTTATTCAGGACTCTGGAAGAAGTTACAATAAAGATGTTTCAAGTTCCATTTCTTGAATAGCCATATAGAATTCAATGTTTAGTAAGCAGAGCCTGTAACAAAGATGCCATGGGTTGAAGTAACCCTTTAATAATGAGAAACAAAATGTTAATATTAAAACAGCATTTTCTAGTATTGAAAACTTTCTTTTAGATTTAGTAATCTTAATGCTACTTTTCTAGACCTTTCTTGCTGTCAGCTCATTTTTCTTAGAAGTTCAACATACCCACTAAATGTTTTTATTGACTAATTGAAAATCAAAGCAGAAAACCCAAGTCTGAGGCTTCTTAGCCAATAGATGAAAACTAAGAAAATCTTGTCAAAATCTGTTGTCATTGTATTTCTAGATATATTTTTGTAAACCAGACCAAAAACAATTGAAAAATGTAAGGTTCATCTTGCTGACAAAAGGCAAGACTGTCCTCATGGTGTTGATTCCTTCTTGATTAGTTTTCCAGAACACCAATACATACAAAATGGTTCAGAATAAATTTATGTTTTTATTTATGATTGCAAGCATTTATTGAATCTGTATCTTAGTTCATGACTTCAGAATTCAGTAAGGTATCAATAACATTGTCAACTAAATTCGTGTTAGTCTCAGGTTTCTGATGGACATATAGGATCTGTAGTCCTACATGTGTTTTTCTCTCAGATGTTCTCCAGGCACAGCAGTCTGCAGTTCCCTGACATCAGTCTGTGTTTGTAAATTCAAGGGGTGACACTGTACATGTTAGTCTGTCTGGTAGCCCATGTAAGACTAACTTTTTAAAGTTATATAATCTTTTTGAGGTGGCGTTCTCATCATGGGACTCCTGTATAACTCAGGAGTAACTTCAGTTTTATCTGAATATTAAGTGGGACAGAAAAACACCCTTCTTCATTTAGGAGTTTTTGTTAGAGAGACAGCACATGTAATCCCCAAGATCATAGAATACAATCATCTTGGATAGTCTGAGTAAAACCTACCACGCAGAACAGTCTCATTGGCTTTCTGCCCAGGAGTTTCCAGTCCTCTGGAAGAGTGTAATCCTCTGGGTGATTTCTTCATTTATAATGTTAGATGCCCCCGTTTGATTTTTGTCTTACATATTTTTTCACCTCTAAAATAAGAAAAACAAGGCATTCTTTCTTCTGTTGCTTCCAATTTGTTTTTACTTCTTGATGATCCTTGTCTTTTCTCAAATCAGTTTAAATTCTTTCATCCCAAGAGTCAGGGGAGAAATCCTTCAGGTATAGATTGGTTTTTACTTAAATGGAAAAAGGATTGTGTTGGTGTTTCCATGAGGGAATAAAAGAAAATTAGATTTGTTGCAACAGCTTTTTTTTTTTTTCCCTTCTTTTAAATATATGTGTTTTATATTCTTTAAAACCACAGTGGAAGCTTTAGATGAAATAGTCGCGTGCATAAATTCAAAGCCTATCCTGGTTGATCAGTATTCCCAGAAGAAACATGACTGAGAAAAGGTGGATGAGCAGAGTCTGGCTGGACTCATCAATTTGGCTAAAAGGAAATAATAGGAAGGGGGAGGAGGGGGGAAGTTATTTTGATTTTTATTTACTTGCTTTGATTTTTATTCCCCTCTAGGCACAAAACAAACAAGCTGAGCTCCTTTTAAAAACAGAGCACGCCCTTGCCCCCACGCACCATCTTTTCATAATCAGAACCTTGGTAATCTTGTGTTAGATTTTCTCTATGAGCATTTTCAGGGATAAAAAATTCTAGAGGAGCACCTGGGGGAAAACTCTGTAGTCTCAGGAAAGATAATTTTCTACCTGATGGCATAAATAAGAGAAAAAAAATGGTGTGTTGGACGTCTTGTATCTGTTAGTATTTAGGCCATGATTCAGATAATTGCTTCTCCGTAGGGTCAGACTTGTATCTGAGCTCTTCAAAGTACTCCACCCCTGAGTGTACATTCATTATATCATCATAAAATTATATCCAGAAGGAATTGCAATGAACTACAGGGAATTTCACCAGAGACTCCAGGACTTAATAGCATGATTTAGGTTATGTCCTTTGCAGCTTTCTTCAGCCAATGAGTTTGCTTAATGAAGCTGTGAGAATATGAAAGGCAGATAGGTTTTTCTTGTGCCTTAGGGAACAGGACAATCTTGAGCTGAGATGATGGGAGGAAGCCGCATAATCTGCACTTGCTTTTCTCAGCTTTTCAGGACATGATAGTTCTGACACCAGCCTGTTGGAGACATGGCCATGGAGTAACAAGGTTGACTGCCAGCTGTTGAGAGGTTCTGGATGTTCTGATAATCTTTATTTCTTTGTTTTCATAAAGAAATGTAAGTAACAGTTGCTTCAATCCCAGGTGATTTGGCATACCTACTATAGAAGCAGACCCTACGATCATGACAAAGCAGACCTTAGAAAAGAAGTCCATTAGAAAACAGTTCAGTGCTTTAAAGAATTTCTGCGTAATGCACTTTTTTTGCTTGTTTGTAGAGCTATAATGTAATTCCCTCAAATATAATTTCCATTCACTTCCAGTACAACAAAGAATATAGTATACTAGTTCTGTCATTTGCCACTATTAAATCAGAGGTTTGTTAGCAGCTGTGAGAACTGATAATTGAGATTGATGAAGCAATTCAAATAAAGCATCAGTTTGTAACTGAATAATTGTCTGATGTACAGGCAGGTTTTTAACCATACTTGATCTTCATATTTGCTGAGCTTCACAGAATGAAGATGAGAACTAAGAGATCTCTTTTGTCTACTAGCATAGTAAGTTACATAAAATGCACTTACTGAAATTTGCCCATCACTAGTTGATAATATTTACACCTCTAATACTTACTAAGAATCACCATATCATTTTTGCCACCTTCTTTTGGAAGGGTGATAAATTACTAGTGGACTTTGCCAAACTGCAAAGCACAGATGGAATTGGCATGATGGCTAAGGCTTCTTGTACTTGTGTGTCTATCAAAAGCAGCAGCAAACAACTGCTTGGGTTATTTAATCTCTCAATGACCAGCTACTGACAGATTTAAAAGGCCAGATTTTCAGATGCTTGAGTAATGACAGGAGTTCTTTATTCATCCATGTAGGTCTCTTGCTCCCCTTGCCCAATTTCTTGCTCAGGTTGTTAAATGGTCTAGACTCAAGCACTCCTTTTCTGAATCATTACGCTTAACATTCAGATGACAACTGGATGTTTTCACACACTTTCCATATAATAAAAATGTTAAAAATATTTTTGTTTTAGTTGCAAGCAAAGGCGAATTTCTAGAGTGTGAAAATTGCCCTGGGTTCTAATTGTATCCGCCACTAATAATATATGTTGAGTTGTGCTCAGACCTCTTGCTTTCCATACAAACTTTTGAGGCAAGACTCCATTGGCTGTTCATTTTGTTTGGGTAACAAAGTCCAGGAGCTTTAAATTTGCAAGTCCCAGTTTTGTGCAATGAAGAGTGAAGCATTGGTGCCTGCTGTGTGCCACTAACCACTTCTCTTCAAAGCAAACCACGGGCCTTGTTCAGCTTATGAGGTACAGCTGAAGGTGCAAGGGCACTGTGCCTGCTGTGCCAGGGCTACAGAGTTCATGCTAAACTTGTTTTTCAGAACTGTGTGTGTGCACATGGCACAGTTGTGCCAGTCCCCTACATGAAATTGCTAGATTCTGCACCAACAGGTGAAAGATGAACTGGTCCTTCTCTGAGTATGGGCAGCAACCCCTTTCATTCCACTTTCATAATTCCTAAGGTCTACCCACAATCTACCAAATTTTCACCTTCCTTCTGAGACTTGTGGACTGCATTCAACCTCTTTGCACTTACCTCAGAAAGCTTTTAATGTATTGTGATCTATAAAAACTGACAGTTTCCCCATTTCATCACCAACAACCCCAAACACAAGGTAGGGCAGACCCTTGAAAGCAGAGACTTCAATGTTTCTACTGAAGAGTTGGCTTTTGAGACATAAAATCAGAGATTACTTTTTCATGTTTCCCACTGACTTATTTCAAACCAGACCTGGGAGGATCACCACTGTTAGAGGAGAGGATTGAGCCGTCAAATGATCTTCCCACAGGATGTTCTTGAGGGCTGGAATCAAAGTGGTAACTTGAAGAAAATCTGCCTTCTGTCTTACTGCAAGTTCCATAAATAATCAGATTTCCTCTTCTGCTTATTTTGTCTTATTTGACTTGTCTTTTCATTTTGTACATTAAATCTGCACTGTTAGACAGTGCTTCTGCCGCCTTTGGAAGCTGTTCCCCTTGTGTCAGATGCATCTGTTTTGTGTTCATGGATGCCTAAGGCTTAAACCACTAGTCTTTGTCAACACCAGGATAAAACTGACATGGCTGTAATGGGGGAGTTATCAAACTACTGATTGTCTGACTCTTACTGTTCAGATGAAAATCCCAACCAACATTGCTACTGTGAACAAAGTCCAGTCTGTAACTGCATCACAGAAAATGAAGTCAAACACAAGATCTGCTCTCTGTGCTCTCTGCCTGCATAAGTGTGGTTGTATCCACCTAAAACAATGCTTGATATTAACTTTTGTGTAGTTTTGTTAAGAGAAGTAAATGGATGTTTCTAAAACTGGGAATTTAATTATTTTCTACAAAAAGGCTCTTAAGCCAGAGAGGATGTGAATAAGCAAAATTGAAATGCATAGACAAAGCGATAATTTTATATTACTTAAGTGAGAACAGAGCTATGAAAAACTTGGTCCTGTGTTATGTCCTCAGTTTTCAAGTAGAATTGTCTTATGAAATCCAGAAAGTTGTGACACCTGGGTTTTCAGCCTTGCATAACAAGGCACCACATTTAGAGGAAAATTCACATTGGTAGCTATCCTGACATCCTGTCCAGAATGAGCAATTGCTTTATAATTTGCTCTCTTTACTCTGTGACCAGCTGGGCTGGAGTAGCTGTGAAGTACAGTATGCTTAGATACTGGAGGGGGAGCAGGAATTCAGGCAGTGTGCTTCTGCTGAAACCTCATGTCAGAGACACACATCTGAAGGCTCTGTTTGGTCAGACCTGTGCAGATTTACAGTCACTATTATCCAAACGAACGTCAGCATCTCACAGGGATTGAAAAAAAAATTAAAAAAAAAAATAAAAACAGCTTCCATAAACAGACAAGTAAATGTCAAAGCCTAATATTTCACCTCATTAGGATTAGGAAGGCAGGTATTATGTCAATAGGACTGAATAATTATGGCATAATGAATCTTCTTGACAATACATTCTTCTCCATTGGGCAAGGACCACTGAAAATAGGCAGGCTCAGATTGTGTCTTCAGTTTCCTACTTTTTATTTCTATGGATATTTTTTCTAACACTGAGTGTGGAGGGATTCTGAAAGTTGATGGAATGTTTGTAAACTGGGGGATTAAAGTGGATTAAGCCTTTAAGAGTGGATAGTTTAACCCTGTACAGTACATAAGCAAAACAAAATAATGTTGTTGCGTCCTTCCTTTCAGTGCTTGTGCTCCACTTTTCCATGATCTTTTTGTGTGCAGAAATGACCCATGGTTGTAACAGGTCCCAAGTAGTAATATATTAGTATAGAATTTAGTTCACAGAATGTTCACACACACCTTTTCAGATTGTAACGTCCTTGAATTTCTTACATCAAGCTTGTATAGTCTCACAACTTAGGAATCTCTATGTCAATAGCCAGTGAGAACTTGAGTGTAGTCAAAATTAGGATTTGAACACTTCCAGAGTTTAAACTAATGTCCCTCTAAGCTATCTAGAGATTTGTGTGGCTTACAGATGTCATCACAAACATGACCACAGTAGGACACATTGTGAATTAGATTCAGATTTGTTCCTGTGCAGTGTACAGAAAGCAGCAAGTGTTGTTTTGTCCACGTGTTTTAGCAGTCAGGGTTGCAGTCTTGTTCCAGTGGGAGCCAGATCTATCAAAGGAGAAAACGCTTGCCACCACATATAGCATCAATGATTCTCTGCTGCTTATTAGTAGTTTCTGTGATTAGCCACTTAATTTTATCAACCCAAGGCTTTATCAGGCTTGTAAGGGCCTCATTTTCAATGTTGACTGTTTTTCTCTAGGATAAAAGCAGTCATAGTCCTGCAAAATCCCAGGCTTTTGAAAACTCACACACACAACTTTATTTTGTTTATTTTTTTTTTTAATATATGTGTGTTTTCTATGTCTTCAATATATTGTAATTTCATGTTTTGTCATCTTTACAAATCTTGCCTTATGGCCTTTGTCAAAGTGCTGGGTGGGCTGAGTGAGTGCATCCAGGTCCACATATTGTTCACTGTACTGATCCGTGGGACAATATACGGACTGAGCTTAAACACTAGGTTTCTGGCCAAAATACGTGTTTTTGAAAAGAATTTCGGTTGTTTATACATTGCCACACGGGGAAAATTATCTCTTGGCACACATGATGAGTTATTTCATCTGTGTATTTAGTAGTTTTTTGGGGAAGAAAAAATTTTATTAAGTTACGTATGGAAAATTGTGTAGAACTTTGGGGCAGCTGCAGAGTCATGGCTCATGAATTACTCAGAGTCAGCTGTGCAGGGCATGAGACACAATTTAGAGACATGCATATATGTGCCTCTGCTCTTTTAGCATTTGGAAGACACTGGATAATCTGAGCAAGTTATGATGCGGCCAGGACCGAAAAAATACTGGCTATGTTTAATAAGTGAATGAACCTGAGGGCTAAAGGTGCAGCTGGGTTTACGTTTTAAAATGTATTTAGTATTATTACTTGACCTGTCATGGAGAGATCACTCTAGGAAGAGCTCTGCTGCCTCCCCAGCCAGGTTATGAGGTACCATCCCCATCTGAGAAGAGGGCAAAGTAGAAATAAGGGCATAGCTCCATATAAAAGTATTTGCAGAGAGAGTTTCCTGGGCTAAGGAGAATTGGCGTTGACCAAATGAAGGCAATTTTATGACCCCCTTCATGCCACTTAGTTTATAAACATACACATTGCTGAGCAATCTTATCTGCAACAGAGCAGTTGTAGACCATTAAAGCCAAAACATAAAGAACAAGCCAAGTTGTTTAGCTTCGCACATTTTACATAGTCTGCATATGTGAGTTACATTTGCAATGGGAATAAATATAGAGAATATCACTGATATGCAAGTTTAATTAATTAAATTCAACCAGATAAACAGGAAAAAGTGTGAGAATGTATTATAGCCAGTAAAATTCCTGTTTCTCAAACCCTTATTCAAATAGATACTACCTGGCATCATGCCAGCAAATTTGAAGTGTTCTGGACTACATAATTTATCACAGGTAACCAATTACCTTAATCGTCTGCAATTTTACTTTGTGGTGTTAATAATCAACTTTTATATCTCTGTATATCCTAAAATACAACTGAATATCATTAAAGGACAAGGCCACTGAGTAACTCCATCTCCTCTCCTTCAAAGACCAACTAATGGCTCCTCAGTGCTCTGATAACTTCTCTTTCCAAAGACCACCCCATTTTCCAATAAGTGCTTTGTTAAAAATATGCTTGGAAACAGGTATTTTGAGCTCACTTATGTAAGCTATCTGCAAATATGAAGTCCCTGGGAATTAATTATTTTTCTTTTAAAAACTAAAAAAAAAGAATGTACTGGGTTGTCTTCCTTCTATAGAGCTGTTTTTACTTTATTTTCTCTAGCTTTTATTTAACTGTATAGTTAAGTGTGAGTTTTGGTGCAAAGGACATACTTGACTCAGATGTCTGTGTGTATGGTTGTTCATTCCATGCTTCAATTACACTCCATGTACAAAAATATTTCATGACTTCCCCTAATTATGTAGCTGACAGTTTAGAGAATATTTCTTGTAGCTTCCTAAACAGTGTTGTGGGATCCACCTGTTGTGAATTTAATAGGTGGTGTTCAGTTACACTGTGTTTTGCTCAGTGAACAGCAATCCCAGCAAGTTCAAGTCACTTGTGAGTGAAAGGTGAAAAATGCGGCCCTGGACCAGCCAAGAGGTGCCACTGTTCCAGTGTTCCACAGCTGGAAGGGGTTGTGCAAGCAGAACTTACTGACTTCTGCAGCATGTGATCAGCATTAGCCTTATTATTGATAGCAGGTGTGTGGGTGGAGAGGAGACCCTGGAGGAGTACGTGTCTGTAACTTGCCTCTGGTTTTCAGCCTATAATGGTCCAACACAAAATAGCTGCAAAGAATGAGGTTTGTGAGATAAATATGCAAGTGTTTTCTTGGTTCTGCCCTTGAGCAGGGTTTGGTTTGGGTATGGGATTCTGTGAAATTTGTGCAAAATGTTAAGCTTGTATTTTACTAGACTTAAAGGAGTTAACTGTAAAGACAGCCTCCCACTTTGTCCTTACCTTTTCTAATAGAAAATGTGACTTTTTAATTTTATTTCACTTGTCATCTATAAATGTACCTTCAGTCTCTTCTTTCTCCTCCTTATCTAATTATATTTAAAAAGTGCAGTTTTCTGCAGATTTTGAGAGGCATCAGCAGCTCTCTTTCTTTTGTTGTCCTGAATAAGATGAACATTCACCGATAGCGGTATAGCAGTGGGAGGTTAACAATCACCTGCTTTAATCAGAAATCTTTACATTTCTAATGTAATCTGGATCTAGGCTGGGGAGAGCTTTCAAAAATCTGTGATATTGAAAAAAAATGGCTGCAGCTTAGATGTTATGATTGACTATTTTGGGATAGATCATAATTCATTTTTTTCTACAGATATTTTTGAGGAAACAGGAAGAAAATATATTTAAATTATCTCCTGTAATTAAGATTAAATATCACACTTTTATGTACTTTAGCTTCCAATAAGCTGTTATATTTTTTGAGTCACTGTCTTACTATCATACCTGCATTCTTGGCCACATATATTCAGAAAATGTACTGGTAATACTTTTCAGAATAGAATTAATTTTATTTCTTGTTGCTTCAAAAGTAGCAAAATATTGTATATTTGTTGTCTATTCAACACCTTGACTTTATAATAGTTCCATGAGCTTTAAATGAAGACAAATGGAAGGCTTAAAAACCCCTTATAACAGTGGAAAAAAAATTGTTTGAAGTTCCTTTGTGGCTTACACTTCACTACCTTCTGTGGCTTGTGTACCAATGCCTCTTACCACTGAAGCAGGCATGAATTTGGCTGCTGACTTTGGAAAGGATACATAGAGTTCTCATATCTCTGATCAGTCCCTAATAATTTCAAATTGCATTACTCAGTTCCTCACAAGAGACCCCTGGTTTCTCCCAGAACTGGCGATTTCATCACTGTCTACAAATAAAAATGCGTTTCCCTTGACTACCTATCGCAAGGTGAGTACTGGCTTTGTGCCACTAGGAATGAACGTGGAAAGATTTAGCAAATTCATCCATGCAACTCTGGTTTAATTTCTCCTGCATTGCTGGGAGTAATGTTTTACTGACAAATATCCAAGTGCTGAAATTTCATCTTGATGACTTCTCTGGCTGGAATGATATGTGTGCAAATCACGTTCTCTGCATGCCAAAGTAAAAGATCACTTTATAACCTTTCCTTGTCCTTCCCTTCTCCTTAAAACCCTTTCAGAATAACAACCAAAAAAATAGATATGATACATAACAGGAGCAAGTTCTCTGGTACTGTCTTGTGTGTTAATTTCACCCTGTTATTCCTCATTCTGAGACTGGCTATCAAGGATGTCAGTCAGCATTCTTTGAGATGAAGAACAGAGTCACAGAGCATGCCATTGCTCTGAGGATTCTGCTCAGAAATGCAAGTGCTGAAGGAATTTATCTCCCATCCATGTTGTAGTACGGGGATACTTGCATTAGTATCATGGTCATAGTGGTTTAGTGTTTTAGCCATCAGTGAGTGTCTCAGGGTGAGAAATATTGTTTAAAACAAAAATTAATTAAATTAGGTTAATTTTATTGGGATTGCATGCTTAAGGTGAAAGGGCTCCTCTGCTCTGGATTGTTTTGCCACTGATGTACCACTTTTGTGATTACTCAGGAGACATTTACTTTTAGTTGTGTGGTTTCATTATATTTTCCTGCAGGTTTGGCTTGTCTACTAACACTGATGTAAGGTGGGGTTTTGGGTTTTTTTTTTCAGTTAATGTAAAGTATTTCCATTTTTCTCTCTTTATTCCTAAAGTAGCCTGAAAGATACACCATGACTTGCTTTTCTTGTTAATTTATTAGTGCAGAAGGACAGCTAGTTGTCTGATCTCTCCTAAGCACATATGTTGTCTGCATTTAGGGAATAATAGATTCCATGTAAAGCATACGAGCAAAACAGTGTTAGTCACTAAGCAAGCAGTCATCACCTGTTGCTTTAATTCTACAGATTGGAAAAGGGAAGAGAGATTGGTAGAGTCTAAACATAATTTTCCAAGGGTTTTAATATCTGAAATAAGATTTCAGGACCCTGATTTTCATGATACTGTGACTTTTGGGGATAGCATGTTTGGCAAATGACCTGAACAGTACCATTGTTGTTAAAAAAAAAAATGTCTGAACACACACATCTTAAGTATTTTCTGCTGCTGGTGACTTTACCAAGCTTGAGGATGCTTGAATATAATTCTTAAGACAATAAGAACACTCTTGCTTTTCCTGAGCAGCCCTACCCGTTCCAGGCATCCTCTTTGTTTACAGTGAATTATTCACAGAGACTATCCAATTTCTTTCCTTCATCCATCTCCCACTGTCTGCTAAATACAGAATCACAGAATTGCTGAAATTTGAAGGCACATCTGGGAGCTTGTCAATTCCAACCCCTCTGCTCGAAGCAGGTTCAGCTACGGCACGTTGCTCAGTACTGCAGGTGCAGGACTCTGCATTTCCTATAGCTGAATTTCATGACATCCACTAGCTCAATTTTCTGTCTTACCTACGCCTCTGAATGGCAGCACAGCCTTGGCTCTGTCACCCACTCCTCCCAGCTTTGTGGCACCTATAAATCTGCTGAGGATATGCTCTATACTATTATCAAGGTCGTTAATGAAGAAGTTAAACTGTATTCCCTAGTTATGGGATGTTGACTCCAGGGGCACACCTCTAATTGATGTCACTGATTTCAGCCTTCTGAACCTGGTATTTCCACCACTTGCTGTCAGTTTGTTGATGAGAATGTTATGGAAGAGCATGATGAAAGTCTTGCTAAAGCCAGATAGACAATATCAGTTATTGAACCAATCATCTTGTTGCAGAAGGGTTTCACCTTAATCAGTTATGATTTTGCTTTCAGAAATTCATGCTGACTAGCCCAAATCACTTTCTTGGTTGTATATGCTTGAAAATAGTTTACAGAATTGTTTCTTCCATCAGCAATTGAGTTGCAGTTATCTATCCTATAGTTCCTTAGATCCTCCTCCTTGCCCTTCTTGAAGACAGGAGTGACATTTGATTTCTTCCTGTCCTGGGGAGCCTCCTCTAATCACTGTGACCTTTCAAAGATAATTGAAAGTGCCCTTGTAATGGCACCAGCCAGCACCTTTAGCACTTGGGAATGCTAAATCCTTGCCTTTTCCAGCTTTTATATGCAACTTGCAAGTAACAGTGATTAAATACATAACTGCATCAAAATGGCAACAACTATTTCACAAGCATCTTTTTCCCCTAAAGATACAGTTACCTTGATCTGCTCATCTACTGAGCTCTATTGCTAAGTGGTATTTTACTAGGTGCACAGTTTAAAATCTTTGACAAACTTAACAGAAAATATCAACTATTTCTCTTAGAGCTAGGAGGGAGGGAAGTTTGCATTTCTAATTTTATAGTGATAATTATCCTACTATCATTATTCTGTCTCATGCTTCAGCACAGATTTATTCAGCTGATATCATATGCCTCCTAGGCTGGCTCTCTGAGAAGCAGATAAAATGCTGTCTTTTTACAAGCCTGCAGGGAAGAGCTAATTCAACCAGGTTAGTCAAGATTTATGGGCATTTATCCTAATCAGCTTTTCTGACAAGCCTCCCATTGGGATACCACTAGGTCTGAAGTAGACACAAAAATCTCCTTTCATTTCTCATTATGAGATATGCAGAACTTTTCAATTCAGAGAGTTCTGTCTGAAAACTTGGTAAAACTGACTTGAAGTGTAACTGCTTTGGAAAGGTAAATACCTACTTCTAACAGCTTCCTGGCCACCAAGTGTAGTGTACAGCTCATCTGTGGTGAATATTAGGGATGCTGCTGAGAATTCAGGTGATATGTCACATTTTTAGTGCGCATTGATCTGTCTAATCTTTACCATGACTCCAAATACACCCTTTTGGGTTAACTAACTCTTTGAAATGTAAGGAAATAGAAGCAAAGAAATTAAATGTTCTTTCAAACCAGAGGTTACAAAAACCAGAATTATTAAAAATCATGTAAAAAAAAATAAATCTGTCATTTCACACTTAACAGTTGCTGACTTTGAGGACTCTTGGAAAGTCTTTCACAGACAGAGAAGTATGTGAAGGGCTTCTTTGATGTTCTGAATAATTATCTGCCACCTGGACCTAGTGATGGCTGTATTGCCTCTTGTCCACTAGGGTTGTTATCTTCTGTGACTTTTTTCTGGTTACCCCCTCCAAGAGTGACGTTTAGAAGGAGGTAAATGTTCATTAGATTGAAGATGTAATTCTGATGTGTTTAAGTGCCTACATATCTCCTGCTAGCACTGGACCTTGCTTCTTGGGGAGGTTGATGAGGTACAGAGCAAATTTAATGAACAGTCCTACCACTGACTCTTTTAATGCTTTTCCTCTCATACCCTTATTCTAGGATTCATCTTTTAGTACTCACTGTGGCAGGAAACACTTTTTTGAAAAAAATGGAGGTAATTACAAAATTCACATGTAAATTGGGAGAGTACAAGGAAGCATTTGTTACTTTTAATTAACAGACCTAGTGAGATTAAGGATTTGGACAGTGGGATTTATATTATTATTCAAACTACAGTTTTCCTCAGATGCATATGGAATCTAACCTAGAGAAGACAAGCTCATTTTGAAGGATAATTGAGGTAAACCATGACATTTATGTGAACATGAAACAATGGTTAATGTCAGGTGCAAAGAGCACTGTTAATATTTTGAATAATGGTGGAGATACCTCAGTGTCAGTGTTTTGTGAGCCTTATAAATGAAGCAGAGTCCCAGCTGGATTTATTGCATCTTGTGTTCTGTAGTGGAAAGGGTGGGGTCTTCCTCAGCAAGGAAGCCTGAGTTTTTAGCTCTACACAGCTGCCTGGGTCTGCTGATGTCTGGATGATATCCAAGCAGGATAGCTGAAATTCAATCATCTGGAAATGTGTTTCATCCCTTCAAATTTCTGTGGCTGATTCTTACAATCTTAGCTGTACACTCTCCTTTAACCTGCATCTGAGAGCTTAGTTACTTAAGAAGAGATCTTAATAAGAGGAAAGGCTCTTACTAGCTGGAAAAACAGCTAAATAGGAGCACCTAGCCAAGAAAACTGGAGGTGAATAAGTTTCTACAACCAAATGAATTAAAAGCAAAAAGAATAATGAAGTATGTTTATCCACATTTGCAGAAAATGTCTAGAGCATAGTTTCCCTGGAAGCCATGTCCTTCATTGCAGTTTACACTGTCAGAGGATTTGAAGTAGTATCAGAGTCCCCCTTGCCTCTTTTTCATCTCTGCATTTACAGTTCTCATCCTTTGGTGGCATTTTTATTTTCTAAAAAGCATAATTGATTTTTGGTGGGAGAGTGTACACTTTGAGAAACATTTCAGAGAAACTCTTGATTCCCACTCACCACTCAGGCAAGGATGAAATATTGGGTTTAATATCTACTTTTTTGAGTAAAATGTATGTTTTCCTGGGTACAGTGATAAAAACATTCCAAGTTTTTTGCAGCTTATGCAGGTAAAGAATTTTCCTTGTGAAAACTGAAATTAGCAGAAAAAGAGAGACTGAATACACAAGCTAAGTCCACTTTCAGAATGTGGACATATTTGAATAATGCTTTTGTATATGAAATTTACATTTAGAATTATCTTCCACCCACCCCTGCTTATTGTCATAGAAATAATTGGTGACTTACAAAAAAAAAAAAAAAAATGGAGTATTTTACCTTGTAAGCCTTATAAGCAGATATCTTTTACTGGCAGAAGCTCATGTTTCTCCCTGGCAGAACACCTTTTCCTTCACTGTTCTCCATAGTTAGGAGCTTTCCTTTTAACAGGTAGCGAAGCAGCATGGCAGAGTCCAAAGGCTGCCTTAGGGCAATCTAAATATTCATTCATAGGAAAAAAGAAAGGAAATTAGACATTGGCAGGTATTCAGAATATTCCTAATGCCCTAAAGCATTGGAGAAAAAGGAGAAAAAAAAATTAGTGTCTCATATTACAAAAATATTGATGTGAATTTTTAATATCCTAAAGTTCAGCAATATTCAATTCTGGAATTGTGATTCAGCCCATCAAAAAGAAATGAATCATCCAGAAGTTGTGGTGACAGATTCACGCTCAGAATATTTATACCACAGTTATGATTGATACATGAATGTAGGCAGATCAGTTTGTAGATTTGCCAATGCTATTTCTGTCATCAGTTTTATGTTTGTGTTCATGATTGCAGAGCTTGAGGTGCCATGAGGTGTGTTCCCAAGCAGTGACCTTCTGTTAGTGGATTTGTCAGAGAAATCGGCTACAAATTATTAGTCATCAACAGCTTTTATTCTCAATTCGAGTAGTTCTTTAAAAATGTAACGAGGGAAGAGTGAGTCCAGCTAACAATAAATAAATCACTTGCAAGGCACACAAGCCGACAATGTCGCATCTGCTCAGTGCAGTCGCCCGCCCTCGTCAGCGAGGGCAGCAGCGCAGCTCCACCCGGCACGCTGCCAGAGCTCCCAGCGCTCTCACTGAAAAGCCATCACGAGGTTACACACCGGCAGGCATGTCATTACATGCTTTGGATGGAATCCTGCTCCTGCTGAAGTCAGTGGCAAAATTCTCCCTAATTTCTCTGTAAAGCAGTAACCTTGTTTCATAGAGCCAGCCCAAGTACTTTATGAGTGAATATCCTGTCTCAGATTATCCTAATGTTTTACCTGTGCGCACACACATATCGGCTACAGTGGCTATTTAGAGACTGCAAAGATAGGAGGGGAGCATTAAACAACTGTGCCTTTGAGTTTTGCTGTGGCACTCGATCTCTGTAAATGTGACCAAGGTCCCAAAGCAGGTTAGTTTGCAGTGGAGGAAAAGCCTCTCATGGTTGCCTGACCCAAAGATCACTGCAGGCTTTTGATCTTCACATCAGCCCTTGATAACCCACTGATCTGGCATTTCTTGTGTCCATGATCTTTAAAAATCTTCTCCAGCATGCCAATTAAATTCTCTGCAAAAAATATTTGATAAGTACTGCGTTAGATGGTATACAGTGGTCTCATGATTATGAAATTGTATACCAAACTAAAATAAACTGAGAACTTTCTCAGGTGTACATGGGAAATTGTTTGTCACTTGTTCCTGCAAATGTCTAAAAAACATAGTCCTAAAATCAATTTTTTTAAGGGTTTAAATGAATTTCAAGGTGAAAGTGTGTTTTCCAGCATGAGATAGAAACTATGCTACAGTTAACTCTTGATTCCTTAGATATTGTCTCTGGGCATTATTATTAGTTTTGACTAGAGAAACCCATTCAAATGCAATGAAATACCCTGTAGGTAATTATAAACAATATTGTAATGGACTCAGGCATAACAGAAAGAACTTACCTTCCGCTGTCTAGAATGGAGTTATTGGTTCAAATAAAATAGTGTATGTTTCAGGGGGAAAAAAAAAAAAGAAAATTGCTGTGCAGCATAGAATCTTCCTTAGGGTGTGAATTTTCTGTAGTACCGTATCACTGTTTACCACAGATCAGTCAAGGAGGGTGCCTTTGGTGAGGATTCAAGTGTGCTGGCCAAGTTGTTGTTTAGGCTAGTGTCACTTTTAATGGAATAAAGCTTTTGTTATGTGTTAATATGATGCTGATATAGCAGAAGTCTGGCTGAAATGTGGCTGTGGCATGGAAGAGACAGTATTTGCCAAAATCTGTCAACAACGCTTTACTGCGAGATATTTTTTCTCTCTGTTTTCTACTGCTTAGGCAGTGAAGTTGCTCTGAAAAATTACCACCTAAAAATGGCATCCTGTATTTGTAGTCTCTCAGTAAATAGCAGGTCAGATCAGCTTGTATACTACAGGTCCTGTAAAGTCATGCAGGAATTTTCCAGGTCGAGGGACTTGTACTGACTTGGGCAGTAAAACCTACGAAGATTTTGGGGTCTGTCTGTGCTAGCATTTTATTTTCATTGGTGTTCTAACTAGAGTAGGCTCAAAGCTTGTTCACCACCACTATCAGCACTACTTAGAGTCATACACTTCACCCACTTAAAAAATAGATTCAAAACATGTCTAAGTTGAAAAGGGATTGAATTTTAGCTGTGTGGCTCCATGCTGATACTGGAGAGTAAGTGTCTCAACCAAGCGTTGAAGGTCAGAGAGTTTACAAACACTTTATGGGGGGTCATTGTTATTGCTGTAGATTTACATGGATAAAGCCTTGACCTGAATCACTCCTCCATTCTTTAGAAAAATGGTCCTGTCCTGGAAGTAGACCTGCTTGTACAGACAATAGCCCCCAATGTAATTTTTTGGTCTTCTCTGGATTTATATCCAGGAGTGAACCCACAGGAACAGGTCTGTGTAATAGGCACGACAAGCAATAAAAGGTATTTACAGGGAAACACACAGAAAGGTGTACAGCTCTGAGAGAGAGCTTCAAGTGCATTTTTTATCCAACTCAGGGAAATTAGTTGAAGACTATCAGGAGCACAGAATGACATTTGCCATGGCAGCAAAACAGAAAGACAAACAATCCAACTAAGGCTTTTGATCTATCAAAAAGAAAAAAAAAATTGAAGTCTCCTGAAAAGCAAGTGAACAAAACATATTTTATGCCTCCTTTCCTTTTAGTATTGAAATGCAGTGAAGATTTATGGATGCCTGACAGGTATTTTCTTTGTAATTAAATGACCACAAAATACATAATACTGATTTAATCAAAGCACTACTGGTTTTCTTTATTTTATGATTTGGACTATATTTGTCTTTGGCTTGAGTTTTCAGCACACCTTTTTGGTTTGGTGGTGGATTTGGTGGGCCTTTTCCCCCTCCCCTACAGCAGTTAGCTCTATATGAGTTTAGCTGTACATTAATTGTAACAATCAAAAAGCAATAGATAAAATGGGATATAAATGCATAATGTTACTCAATAGATACACTAGACAAGGAAGCTGTCCTTTCTTTGGAAGTTATGTCTGGTAGCTATAATCTGTATTTCCTACAAAATGCTATATAGAGTGTTAGGGATGAAGTAAAAAACATTACTGACTTAGCTGTAAGTTCTGGTGTGTTATCAGTGGAGATCTATGAACAGGATTTCATTCAAAATGTGCATTGACTGAAAATAAAATAGTCTATAATCCAAAAATCTTAGCGCTTAAGGTGGTGGAAAGCTTGGAATCACTGTTACCACAGTTCATAATATTTTTAGATACAGTGTTGATCATGTTAGTGTTGATCATTTTCTACAAAAAGTTTGTTATCATCCTTCTTTAACAGTTCTGGTCTGTGTCAGAGAGAGAGAAAAAACAAATAAAAAACCCCACAAACAAAACTCAAGGGAAAAAATAAACCCCTCAAAACAAACAGACAAAACACAAAACCCCAAACAAACAAAAAAACCCACTTCAAAATAAATAAATCATCTTTAAAAAGAGCTTCTCTAAAATGGGAGCTACTCTAAAAATGAAATATACCAAAGTGTCTTATATGTTGTAGCTCAATTTATTGTGGACTTCTTGAAAGGAAACATGATTAAAAGAGAACCTTCCTGAACACAACATCCTGTTTCTTCTATTAGGAATAATTATTCATCTTCACCTAAACAATCTTTTCTTCATTTATAAACAATCAAGGTTATCTTGTGCTGAAAAGAACAAGGAAATTGTCAAGTTTGGTGTCTGAATTCAACATAAGGAAATACAAAAACCTCTTTTCAACTGTAGAAGAGAAAGAATGCAAGGATAAAAAAGGAATAACAAACCTGCAGTATTGCTGGGTAAATGAGGTTCAATTGAGCAATGGTCTTTTTTTTCCTCAGATTCTCACAAACTCTTAGTGTTGTTTAAACAGGGGAGATATTGAGCATTGTTTTCTCACTTCTCCAGAGGGTTCTGTGGAAGTGCATCTTGGGCAAAGACTAGAGCAGTGGACTCCAGAGTGGAGTGCACGTATGACTATCCATTGGGGTGTGGAAGAAAATATTTTATGTACCATTAGTAAAATATTTGTTAAAATAGTGCTTATTTCAACTTTATCCCATTCACTTTTCATTTCCTTTTTTTTATGCATGTTTTTATAATATAAATATGTTAGTAAAATAGTGTGTATTGTTCATAAATATATTTATGGGGTGTACACTCAAAAATGTTTACTGATAGCAGTGTCAGATAAAAAAGCAGTTGAGAGACCACTGTGCTGGAGAGCAATTACCCACGTGACAGTTCCACACCAGATATAATTTGTGATCATACAATTTTCTGGTTGTTTTGATCATGCATGCTTGCCAGGAGGAAATGGGTGCATATGGAATTAAATCAGACCCAATGCCTGAAGAGATAACAGAAGGGCTCCTGTCGGTTTCCAGTATGGTTAAAGATGTTAGAGAGGTGATAGAAAGGTTAGAATGCAAGAAAGTGATTTTCAACTCAGATAAGTGAAGCAACACAGTTTTAGGAAAAATAATCTGAATCATCAACAATGGCACTGGCGAAATATGTAAACCAGTTGTGCGGATGGAGCATTATTAGATAAGGGGAGGGGGAATTGAAAGTTGAAGCAAAGCAGCACAAATGGCCAGAAATATTTTTGAGGAGTACTGAGAAGGCATGTATTATGGAATAGGAATTAAACATTTATGTTGACTTGCCTCCAGTTTGGCTGTCTGGCAAATTGTATTTTTTCCAGGATATTTTTTTATCAGAAAACTATGAACACCAAATAGAAGGATTTTAGAAACAGTAAACTATTATGGGAAGGATCCCAGCTATGAAATTATGTATAAAAATTAAAATATTTATTTAAATGCACCCATCTTGAAAAAAAAATAATGAAGGGGGACAGACAAGTAAGAATGGGGTGAGATGATATGGCTTAAAATGTTCTGAGTATCTCAGTGAAGACTAGATGAAATGAATGAAGTGTTAAGCAAAGAAAAATAATTATGGCTTCTGTATAAACTTCTTAATGATAACACGATGATGATCAGTTACTTGAATTTTTCTGATGTTCTTGGTATGTGTTTTCCAAGCACATAAAAAGGTGGTTCGCAGTTTACTGTTTCAGAAATGGACCATAACTGAAATAGCACAGGCTTCTGAGATCAATAGTGACTCTGAATAGACCATAGAGGTTTAAATTGGTTACATGGTATTTGGACTTATCCCAAGCCATTTCAAAATGATTAACTTCTTGGGTTTCTAATACCTGTGTGCCTCTCCTTATCATTTTATGGGAAAATGCATATTAGGGAAAGGAGACTTGTCTGGATTATTTCATATTCTAGATTATGGTGTTCTAGGAGAAAATATATGAGATATATACACTGAAGTTATTTAAATGATGACTCCATGCCTTGCAGGAATGACAAAAGCAGTCAGCTCATTCTAATGAGTGCAGACACACTGTGATGTTGGGTCATTGTAGTCTGTGAGTTAGTCACTAAACACTCCTGTATAGTGAGGTCAGGCAAGTGGTTGTCATCTGTGAACTTGTCATAAATAAGGGGAAGCACTTGTGTAGTTGTTTGGTAGGATCAGCACAATTATTTCTTTAGTAGGGAATTGTTTTTCAGATCAGATTCAAGGTCTCTTCCTATTAAAGTCAATGACTTTTCCTTTCTTGCCTATCAGAAATTCACTGCTGTTTTCAAACAAGCAGTTGATTCCTAACGTGTTTTTCAGCATGAAGTACGATTGGTTTAAAATCTAAAATGAAGAACCCTGGGTCAAGCATCTTTTAAAAAATGACATAACAATTTTCTAGTGTTTTAAGTTATGCTATTTTTGATTCTTCACAGAGTCTTGCCCAAGAACAGTTGTATATGATTTGAAGGTCTTTTTTGTTATATGCTAGACAAATGTAGACAATAATCAAACCTAATTTGTTTCTGCCAGCAATTTCTTTTTATCCTGCTGAATAAAAACTGCCTCCCTACACACCATAAACAAAATTAACTTGTCTTCTGTGGTCCTTGTGTCAACCCACTAAAATCTTTCACCAAAATATATATCAGAAAACTGTTACTCTAATGCTAGTGATCCCAAGATGTCCATTGTCTTCTGTCTTCACATGTTGCTTGTGTCTTAATTAATTTAAAAGACCTTTTACAATGCAAAATAACAAAGTTCATACTGACATGGTTCTGATCTCAGGATGTAGATAGCCAATTACAGGAAATTCTGCTNTGAAAGAAGAAAGTTTCTTATGAAAGAGAAAGCAGTGCTTATAAATGAAATGTGAATCTTAATGAGGGAAAAAAACAACAACAACAAAACAAAAAAAAAACTTTCTGATGTAGGAGAGGTTGTAGAGTCTCCATGCTCAGAGTTACTCAAAACCTGGGTGGACACAGTCCTATGCAATAGGATGTAGTAGGAGACCTTGCTTTAACCAGCAGAGGTTGGCCTGGATAATTTCCACAGTTCCCTGCCAACCTGAGTTATTCTGTGATTCTTTGAAGCCAAATGTTTCTCACAAGCAAATATTTTATTCTAGTGGTACTTAACAGTTTCTGTTTCATCTGACTTTGTGTTCAAAACAGTGAATTTCTCTATTCACTTCAGATTATTATTAGCAGCTAAGCAATGGTCAGATGATCATGTTATATAGACACTCTTCTCATTATTGACAGGTGGCAGATAAGCATTAGTGAACAACATCCTTAAGGGATATTTTGGATGAAGGAGCAGTACAAAGTGATATAAGAAAATACTGACCTTTATTTCAGTATGTTACAGGCTCTTTTGTGCCTTTCAGGATCTCATAAGGAGTAGGAACAGGAGAGCTGACAGTTGTATTTAAAAAATTAAGTAATAATGTATGTATTTTATGTAATGCAATTAAAACCAGTTTAAGATTTTTCTCACAGTGGAATGAAAAAGATGCAGAATGACAACACTAGGAAAACTATTTTTTGCTTAAAAGCACATGCTTAAACTGAGTTCCCACTGCAGTCTTCATGCAGGATCCAAACGGTTTCTTTCCCAGTGCTCTTCAGGCAATGTCCCACGCCCACAAGCCTTCACAAAAAAAATTCTTTTGATGTGACCCACATGCCCTCTGTCTATCTTGATGGGTAAAGGAGGTTTCCAGAGAGTCAGCCTGAGGTGCCAAGGTTCACATTGTCACAATTAAACTGGCTGGAATTCTGTTTCCTTCGAAGAGAAGGACTTGTGCGTTTCACAGTTGTATAAGTTCATAAGCCCTTTAGATTCCTTGCAAATTTTAGGTATGGCCTCCCTTACGGCCACAAAGGAATGTATATTACAAAACGTACAAGTGAATGGGGCACATCCGACTAAATCCATGAGGGAAATACTCTGCCTGACTGAGAAACGTTTTCTTTGAATGTGTTCTCGGGCGAGAATGATCAGATGCTTGAGATGGATAATGCTCTACCATTTGAAAGCATACACCTCCTATGAAGGGCATCCATCTCTTTAATTTTCCTTTTCTATCCCTCTACTTTCATCTGTTTGTAACTAACCTGCCTGCTCTGCAGATCCTGAAGGTATCACATTAATTCTTCTGCTGGTGGTGTAAGGGACAGTATTTTGAGATAATATTGACTTCAAAGGATAATAATGTTGGAGTGGGAATATTGTACTGTGATTAACTAAAAACTTTCTTATATTAACTTATTCAATCTTAAACTTCTTAAAGCCATGTGTAGACATAGTGCTTATGGACATGATTTAGTGCCAAACCTGGCATAGTTGAGCTAATGGTTGATCCTAAATATATTTTTCCAATCTAAATAATTAAGTTGGAAATTTAGTTCCATAATTAAAAATTAATTCTCAAAGGTTTACTGCCAAGTTGGGTATGCATCTTGTACTCTTATTTTGACTCACATTTAGACTTACATTTGATATTTCAAACCTCTATGCTTGAAAAATTATTAGTTGAGATTTTTAGGTTTGCTAGAATGGATTAGACCATGAGAACATCAGAGACCATTCTGTTTGCAGTTACAATGAAATTTAATAAATCAGACAGATGTTAATCTGTAGTTTGACTTCAGTAGAGTGATGTCTGTGTTGTAAATGGCTCAAACTGGGTAAGATTGACGTATGGTTTTTAAATACACAACATCGTCATGTTTCTGTGTCTTTTCTGTTTCCTAAACTTTTTGTTATCTGTATCTTGCATGAGGTAAACTACTGCAGCATTATTGAATGAAATTTCTGCCCTGGAATTTCAAATATGTGTTTCTTCCATAGCTTAATCATAAAATCAGTGCATACTGGAATTATTTAATTGACAAGAATTTGATCAGTTTGTGGATCTGAAATATACCTGAGAAGTCCCCTTGCCATTACAGGGGATCAAAAAGCCTCATAATTAAAAAGTGTATATCTTGCGTTAATGTAATTACACCCCCCTAAAGCAATTCCTATTCAGCTTGAAGATTTTTTTTGTGTGTGTGAACATGATTACTTACCAGGACCTTTTGAACTCATGAGACAGTTGGAAGAGGGTAGAAGATGTAGACAAAGTTACATTCTTACTGTGTGGAAAATGAAGGCTGAATCGAATAGAAACGCATCAATTATTTGTTTACTAAGGTCAAGTTGGCAAAACTGAGCTGTTGTAGGTGCTGCATGGAAGCAGCCAGTCAGGAAGGGAGCATTGGCTGGCCAGTTGTTACTTGAACTAGGTATTCCATATCCTGGGTTTTTTTCTGGCACAGGTGCCATGGAGATGCACCAGAAAAAAAGATTATTTCCCTGTAGCAGGTGAGGGAAGGGGGAAGGTGTATACACACAGAGGCTTTATTTGTCCTACTGTGTATGGAATGAATTACCTAATATATTTATGCTGATTTCATCATGAGATACAAGGAACAATACTCCCATTTTTACAGGCTGGAAGTTTAGGCACAGCTCATCAAACTTCACTGGTTATGTGCTACAGAGCAGGAGTGTGAACTCCAGTCTCCAGAGACACTGATTACTGTTGGAACCACTTAAGAAAGCTATAAATATTTTTGATAAAACAACCCCTCAGCCACAAGCTAGTGCCTCAGCTGTGTGGTACTTCTGTCCAGTTCTGCTTAAGTCCCATGGTTTTATTTTTTCCACATAAGCATAATGCTTTTGCAATGGTCCTGTTCAGAGCTGGGCTAATAGACACCTCCAGAATATTATTATAATTTGTGTTTTGGAAAACAGTTGTATTCATAAATAGGGGCTATTAGTTTTTTCTAAAGAATGAGTCTGTCCACTTAACCCATTGCTAGTGCACTATGGATACTCCACTGTCTGCTGTGACATGTAAGTTATTTAATGGGAAAGGTCAGTCAATACTTATTAATGTTAAAATCTCATTTAGATCTGCTGATCCCATTGACAGTGCTTTGGTTCTCATGGCACACTGAGTTTTGTATTCTTTTTTCAGTGTTTGGAACCAGGGATGTTTCAGGGCTCTTTTTGAAAACTAGTGCAGCACTCAAAGGATGAGTTATGTGTCTTGACGAAAGTAGATCATTGCTGCTACACCTGAATTGCTGTTGAACCTTCCACCATACTTCTGATGCTCTTCTAAGTCTTACCAAGTCTCTAAAAAGGTAGAAGAGCTGTGAAAGCTTGTGGTGTGACAGCCACACAGGTTTCTTGGCTTCTTGCCCATCTCCCCGATGGAAAGAGCTCTATCACAAATAACCTTCTTGTGCCCTGCCTGGCATTCCTGCTTGTCAGCTCACAAGAAAGCCAGCCAAGGCTCAGATATTGGAAGAAAATCTGGTCTGTGTTGTGCTGTTAGCAGACAGTAGGGGCATAGGTTTTAGATAGGGATAGTCACGGTATTTCCTGTCTCTTTTTGTGGGTTTTTTTTCCCTGCAGTCTATTTTTTCAGAAAGCTAGTTACTAGGACAAACAGAGAGTAATAATGATGGGACATATTTGTAAACTCTTCTAGGTTAATCAAGCATACAAGTTAGACTGAAGGCAATTCTTGCTCTGCTTGCAATTCATGCATATTCAGGTGATCTGCATAGCTTGAAGAAATATTTGAAGAGTTGTTTTTAATCATGTAATATGGCTCTGTATTCAGTGTATTCATCCACAGTTTTTGTGAACCTAAAAATTTATGCTTCCTATCTGGTAACCAGAAATTTCTTTGTGTATTCCTAACAGAAAAGCATAATTACTATATCTGTTTGCTACTGGGCTCACCTTAGTTGGCAATACAAATCAATAAATCACAGGCAGACGTTTCTGTGTCACCTTTCTCAGGATATGAATTCTCCTACTTACGTGAGCATTTCTATTTTAGACCAGTGTAACCTACATAAGCATGTAAATACTGCAGTCAACACAGTACTTCTTCCTGAAGAACACCTTGTACCATCGCTGATATCTGTTATTTCTGCTTGGTTCACTTGCATTTTTTGCATGCAGGTAGGTGAGATCAGCTATGTTTTAGCACATTTCAGGGTTTCCTCTTTCTTTAAGCATATATTCTATTTGAAAAGTAGGGTTAAAATCATCTTTTCCTGGTCATTAAAGATGACAAAGTTTGTAATGAAGTTTTGGATTTCTTTCACCTTTCATCCCATGTCATGAAATGTTGCCAGGAAAGCTCTGGCTCCCATGCAGATGAATATCTGGTGAAGAAATGTATTATTATCTGTAATACCTTTCCCTGGAGGGCTTGATTAGTGACTACACGATCTGTCTTGTGGAAGAGTTTTAGATTTGCTGAGCCCATGCCATTGAAGGAGTTAAAGCTAAGGGCCTCGGCAGGTGAGGCCCTTGGGAGAAGTAGATCCTAGAGAGCTCTGAAATATTAATCTGAACAGTTGGACCAGGAGGAAAATTAGCAACTAAAGGAGAGATTAATCATGTAACTTTTCCTGTAAAGACAGTCATGACACAAAGTTCTCCTTTGCCATCCCGAGACAATGTGGCACTCTGCTGCAATCAGGAGTAGGAGGTGAGGTACAGCTTTATTTACTTTATCAGGTCTGTGCAATGTATTTCACTCTGATTAATTTTGAGAAACACATCACCTAATGGACTGTTTCTTTTTGGAGTGATTCAGGAAAGAAATCAAATTGTTAATTAAGATTTAGATAATTTTTGTTAGGGGACCATTTGCAAACGGTAGTTTAGGAGTTAGTAAATGATGAATAGATGTTAAAAACTTATTACAGAAGTTTATGAGGAACATGGGTAAATATCTTTTGTGGAGGCTTATAAATACACCTTCAAACTGGACAGGTTTTGTGATTGAGCTCACAAAGTGGGTTTTTTTGCCTACATTTTGTTGGTGTGTTTGAACATTACTTTTAAACACTACTTCTAATTCCAAAATAAAATAAATAGTTAGTAAATAGCTAACAGTTAATAAAAGTGACTCCGAAAATACTCTCTCAGATACTTCTATCATGAGTTTAAACCATGAAAAGCTAGAACATTTTTGGCCATGAAGTTGGGATGCAGCTCTACCTGGGGCCTGACTTGTTAAATGTAGATGTTAGCTCATAAGTTGGTCTGCTAACAGCTGCAGAGTCTGAAACATCTGAAGATACTTCCTCCTTTATATACAGTGTGAATTGCACCCTACTGCACCTTCTCAGCCTCCACTAATACTGACAATACACAAAATATCACATTTCCTTTATATTTTTTCTTTCTTCTGTGGTACTAGGAGGCATTGAAACTGCCTGACCTGCATGTGTATGAAAATCCCTATCTGGACAGCTAAAAATGACCATATGTTTGGATTTTATTGTGGATTTGGATAGGTCTTTCTCTTTTTTTCTCTTTATTATGTCATCAGACAATGCTTATTAACAAGACATTCCAGACTGTATTTTGTTGCCTCAGAATCACAGTCTTTCTGCAGATGTGGACTCTTATCTATCCACTTTGGATCCCTTATTCCAGTCCAGATGTGTGACTGTGACCAAACAGCAAGCCTCTTGGTGTCCAAATACCCCACACCCTATTATAGTTGTCTTCAAAATTCTGTGGAAGCACCTACAAATTTTGCCCATGTACAAATTATAAATTCAAAATCAAATTATAGCTGTCAGATCGTTCTCATTGGTCTGTGTCCCAAAACAATTCGTGGTACTAATAGAAATGTAGACTGCTGAAATTGATCAAGATTTAATCTGGGTGATTTTTGAATTGCTTTCCTAGCAAGCAAAACTGAAATAAGCCGAGACTCATTTCTTTCATCTGAATAAATATGATACTCCCTGCAGAATGGTTTTGATTTTTGAGCAGTTCTATTCCTAATCTATATGTCATTCTTCAGAAACAAAGGCTAGGCCAGAATTAGCATTTACCTTGGTTTTAAATTGTCATGTTTCTAGAAAGCAGCCAATCTTGCTCAGCTGACATAATCATCAGTCTGGCCAGAATCTCAAAACTTAAGGATCAGAAGAGTCACTTAAGAATCCTGGTTTAGTGAAAGTGTCCCTGACCGTGGTTTGGTTCTATTTTTAATTCCCATGAAGTGAATTCATACTTTTCAGAAATACATGACCTTAAGCTAAGTTGATGTGGGACTGAGATGCAATGATATCTGTCATAGAATTACAGTCTTCAAATGTGAGGACAAGATCTGCTTTCAGAATCAATTGATCACTGAGGTCACTGATCACTGTACTCCATTGGGGTTTCCCTGAAAGGATATACTGGTGTCACAGAAATACAGAATACCTTTATTGCAAATGACACCTGACTCAGGACAGCTAAAATATATGGGCAGAAAGTTCCATCCCATATTCCACACAATCAGAAGGTGTCTTTCCTTTCAGTGAATTAAACAGAAGAGTTGCTAGTTTGAATAGATTCTGGGGCAAAATATCCTCATACTATTTGTCGTATTGGAAAAGGCATTTGTGTTTATTCTGTACCTCCTCTAAATCTATCCTGCCCTTCATGATGGCCAAGGGGTTAAGTTTGAAAATCTCAGCTCTTGTGAGTCCAGCTGTGAAAGACTGAACTAACAGCATCAATTTAACAGAGCTCCTTGAACTGAAAGAACTAAGCCAAATACCAATTTTATCAATTTGCTTTGGAAAATGAAAACACTAATTATTTATGGAGTTGTGCAGTATTTCATGACATGCAATTTCATTTCCAACAGGTCACGTAATTATATTATGGGGGATGAGATTTGCAAATTCAGGGTACAGATCCAAACGCTTTCATGCCAAAAAGCTTGCATGACTGATAAGGATAAACTTTGAATTTTTTAATTCCTTTCTAATCCATTTTCTCAAAGGATGAATTATGAATATGTTCATGCATGTGTCCAAGTGTAAAAGAGTGCATAGTTTCTTCAGCCACTTTCATTATGACTTTCATTTAAATGACCTCTACAATATAGATTCTTGAAGGGAGCAAAACAGAACAATTTTTCTATAGATATATTACAACAATGAAGTCTCCACAGCCTAGGCTGTGTCTCTTTTGTCCAGGTAAACACTTCAAACAATAATTTAAAAAAGAACATGTACTGAAAGTTATTGGGTTTAAATTTTCAATTATTCAATTTTTTTCTGTCTCTGATATTTTGACCTCAGTTGGAATTTCTGCCTTCCTTCTGACATCAGTTTTATTTATTAAAAAATTGATATTGGTTAGACAAGAAATCAGCATGTGAAAATATTTGCAATTAGAATCATAGAATTGCTTAGGTTGAAAGAGACCTCTAAGATCATCAACTGCAACCATTAACCTGGTACTACCAAAATCACCACTAAACCATATCCCGAACTGTCACATCTACATATCTTTTAAGTACCTCCCAACTGCTTACCTGGACAGCCTATTCCAATGCTTGATAACCCTTTTGGTGAAGAGAGTCTTCCTACCACCCAACCAAACCTTCCCCTGGTGTAACTTGGGGACATTTCCTCTAACCCTGTCACTTGCAGCAGGTCAGTGACTGCATTGACTTCATTCTGCTCCCCATCCCTGTTTTTCAGCTTAGGGTGCTGGGTACCTGAACTACAACTGGTCTTACTATTAAAAACTGAGGCAAAGAAGGCATTAAGTACCCCCTGCACCCAGAATAGGATGAAGATTCTCCTTAGCCCTCATTTTGTTGCTAATGTATTTATTGAAATATTTTTGAATATAGAAATATTTGTCTCTTACAGCAGTAGCTGAACTAAGCTCTAGTTGGGCTAGAGATCACCAGTGCTCTGCTGAACCTTCTAGAAGCAATTTGTATAGCTAGATTTTTCTTACATAAAATTATAGCTAGCAAGATTTAAATGACTCTCTCCTTTCTTCCATTTGTATTGTGTGACCTACCTCAACTTATGCAGCATCTTGTCCCAGAGTAAAACCAAACAAAATAAAAAGAGCAAGAATGTTATCTTTCTAAAGGTCATGTCTCTTATGATTAATGTGTTGTTTTGCACACAAATATCACTTAGCAATTATAATGTGAATGCAACTACCAAATTTTTAAGGGAAAAAGTTGTTGTTTATGTATTTGTTTAGTTAGGCTACCCAAAGCCATTTGGAGAATGAATGTTTCCCACAGGTATCCACAATTCTTTTGCAAATCAGACCTAAACATTGTGAATTCTTTTATATTTTCACCCTGAAACCTATGATTTTAACCTGATATTTTCCATCTGCCTTAGATGAGTAGCTTCTGTGATAGCTTTTATTCTGTTGTTAAATACATGGTTAATAATGTGGAAGGTGAGGGGTGAAGAGGGAATGCTGATGGAATGTGGATGAAGGCAGGAGGTTTGTGTCTTTGGCAATCGTAATTGCTTTCTTTTTTTCTCTTTTTCCCCGCTTTTGTACAGCTTGAAAGGGTTGCATGGACTGTCCTGAAATGCCAGCTGTCTATCAGTGTCATCCACCTAGGGTCGAACAAGGACTCACTCTGACAGACATCTGTGCCTTGAAGGTAATTACCTCTAACTTCCTAGCACTGAATTAAGCACTGGTTACAAAGCAAGACACTTAAGACCACTGTGGAATGTAAGGTATTGCTTTGTGTTTATTTTACAGCTACTTTATTTACACTGTTACATAGACTGCTGACATAAATTAATCTTCTTGCTCTCTTTAGATCACATGAACTGTCTGTACTGATACTGGAGTGGGTATTTCCTGGCATAATAGCAGACTGCATTGATGTAAATCTTACTGACAGTAGTAGTCAGAGGAGCACAGGCTTGAAACTCAGGCATCATGGTTGTGTCCCTGTCTCTGGGTGACCTTAAGTAAATTCTTTGTTTGTTTTCTATTTCAGAGCTGTAACCCTTAGCTGGAGAGAGATCCAGTGCACCCCCAGCTGGATAACTGCAACAGAGATCCAACACAGCATTTGGAGGTCTGTGGTTTAAGAGCTGGGTGTTTTTACCCTTTACTATTTTACTGACTGTCACCAGTCAAGAAAATCTGGTTTTTTCAGTCCCACATTTAAAAAATCAGAGTAAGCAGACTGAGACTAGAAGGATTAATATGTTTCCTTCGATACTAGAATTCTATTATTTCGAACTGCGCACTATATTTTTATTCTCAAAGACTGTATATGAAATACTATTTGCTGACTTCTCATCTATGTAATTAAAGCAAGCCAGTTATCAGAAAAGTTCCTATGAGGCTGTATTCACTGTGTTACATGCATTAAAAATTTTCTTCTAACTTTACCTTGTAGAGTAAATTTTTAGAAAATTTAGAGAAATTATCCTATTTTCAATTTATATAGAGAAATATTAGGGTGTGTTTGATTTTTTTTTTTTCTAATTCAGTACTTAACAATTAGCTATGGGTTTTCTAACTAGTTTGATCTGTAAATGCAGCCAAACATTTGGCTCTATCAAATGTTGTGAATCTATGCTTTTTTTCCTCTAGACTCTCTTGAACACATCCTGGTAATGGTCTCCTGCAACACCCTTAGCAATGAAACAGAAAAGGCTTCCCACATACATCCAACTGCAGATTTAATTGTGAGGTCTCTTTCTTAACTTAGGGAGGAATTGCATTCTCCATTTGTAAGGGGCCTTACATACAGAGCTCTCTGTGAGCAAGAATGCAGCCCATATTCTAAATGATGCTCCATATTGCTGAACAATCTGCCTCTGTGTAACTTCAATGGCAGAGGTATTGCTCTGCTCCCATTTGCATTTTCCTTTCTGAGACACAGATCCTGTAGAAAGGGCAGAATTTGTCAGTAAAAGTTCTAACACATACAAAGTAAATTAACAAAAATCTGGTAATGCAGTTAGCATTCATATTAAAACAGATTTAAAAGTTTTCTCCTGTTTTGAACTTGTATCTTCCATATTATTCTGTTTATTTGCAAATAATCAGTATTGCTATGCTGCTTCCTCAATCAGGAATGCTCGGGATAAATTTCAAAGCAATCAGGAATACAAGGGTGACATTAATAGCACCAAGGGTGCCGGTATGAAGTACATGGGGCATCTCTCAGCAAATGGCAGAGAAAGTGTTAAAACTCTCCTATGCTCTGAGAAAGAAAAGATCTCAGTTGGACCCACTGATTGCTGAGATCATCAGTCCAGCAGCCCTGGTGACTTGGGAAATATTTGTCATGTTGCAAAAAGAAACTCTCCAAATAGAAAGGTTTGCTACTATGTAAATGTGAATCTTTGGGTTGATAGAAGACTTCTGAAAAACTTTTCCTCATGCTTTTTCACAATTTGTTTCAGAGGTCCTTGTTTTTCTTGCCTGTAGCCTTTCTGAACTCTCTTTGCCACATTGCTGCAGGGTATCTGGTTTGTTTGTTTGATAAGACTTCTGAAAGTGCCAGAGTAGAATAATCTTTTACCTGTGAATAGAATTCAATTTCCATATGGAAAGTGTCTTGACTCTCCTTTAACTCTGCTTTAACTTCTGCAGACTGAAATTCCAGGTAGTGGTAGAGAATGCAACCTCATGCTCTCTGTCTTGTCCTCTTACCCTCTTTGTCTGATACTCTATAACCCCATGAGGAGAAATGGAAGGGACTGGATTTTAGCCCAAAGGAAAGACAGCTGAGCCATGCAACAGGCTTTAAATATTTTAAAAGTTTCTGCAAGGAGGAAAAGGAACAAACTGTTCTGTTCAAGTCATGAGACAAAAAGTAATATGCTTAAACTGGAACAAAAGCAGATTTAGGAGGAGCGCTGTAGAAAGAATGCTCCAGTGACAAAGATAATTAAGGACTAGAATAGATTGTATATAGAAGCTGGGGAAGCTTACTCACTGGAGATTTTGAGTGGTTACAACACCATCTGTCAGAAATGCTTTAGTTGATTTGAGGCAGGTGAATGCACCAGATGATCCATTTGAGTCTTTCTTACCCCTTTCTAGGATTTAGCAATAATTACCCAAAGAAAGGGAAAGACTACCAAGCATCCACAGCAGGGTGACTCATACTCCAGTTTGACAGACTGGTTCACATATGCAACAATAGCTCCCATATCATGGCAGTAACAGAGGACTCCAAAAGTACTTAGTGCAAGTGATGTGTGTGCTTCCTGTCACTGCAGCCCAGTACAGCACTAGCCAGGCCTGGACTCCAGGGGATCTGAACTCAAGATGGCAAAATATACACAGTAATACTTCCTACATAGTGCACCTTGGAAAAGTGGTTGGTGCAAGGCATTAAGGAAAGGAGGCCTATGTATGACCAGCCTCCTCATTTCCATGGGCTAGGTAATCCCAAAGGGCAAGATGGGGTTGCTGTGTTTGAACACAGTGAGAAGGAGTATGTGAAGGGGGTATCCGAGTGCTGAAAATGCAGCTGTAATCAAAAACTTTCTCACACACTGCACAGCTCTAGTCAAGCAGGTCAAGTATTCTGTGCCACTTTCCAATCAGGCATTTGCAGTGGAGGTATGCTAGATCATTAGTTTTAAAATAATAGGGGTTTTTTTTAAGAGTATTTGTTGGACATGTTGTGCATGATACTAATTTACAATAAAGTGTTGTCAGTTTTAAAAGGAATGGAGTTATGCACATTTGTATTAAGTGAGGAATGGGATAGAAGTTCTCATCTCAGATCATACTTTTTCTTTTGTGTTATATTTGATGACTTTTGAGTAATAAAATTACCTGATGATGTAGGGTTGATCTAGTTTGTTCTTCCTGTAAGCAGCATTTTTAACTGGAGGTGAAGAGGTTAGTTTGTAACACCTGCATAAGTCACACGGCGTTAATTTAAAAATTTAGTTAATATCTCTAGGAAATATTCTGCTTCCAGGAATTATCCTTTCTGTGAAAACTGTTCTGACTGTTTTGTATTGTCTATTAACACGATGTTTTAAGCATAATTTTTATGGGATTGCTCAGCCTTAGAGCTGCGCCCACCTGCAATGATATAACTAGCAAAGCAAATTGCATTATCCTCTCAGTAAGAATTTTAGTTCTTTATTATTTTAACCTGAGTTCTTGTAAATCAGCCAGAGCAATCAGTTTTAATGACTCCTCTAAGAGCAAAAAAAAAAAAAAAAAAAGGAAAAGCTCTGTTTTTTAAGTTAAATCCAGAAAAAACAGAGAAGAGGCATTGTATTTTACCCTCATCAAAACCTTGCCAATACAAAACCAATTTTCATTGCTTGCCCTTTGCTGGAGGATATGAGCTTCCTGAGCATATAAAAGGTAATGCTGGGAAGTTGTTTTTCAGTGTTTGCTGTGAACAGCAGTCATTCAACAATTTGTTCAAAGAAGTGCACCAACAAGAGGGAACAAGATGGCCATGATCCTAAATACTCTGCTTCTGGTCTTTATATATTTAGTGATTCCCAAATAAGTTTCCATCAATAAAGGGCTGAATTTGTTTGCACTGAAATCCAGTACATGATTTATCAGCTGGATTTAACTGAGACATCCTTTCTGCCAATGACAACTCCAAAAATTTATTTCTTTGAGATACCTCAGTCTTGAAGGGAGTATAAAAATTGGAAAATTTAAGGAAGCAGTGTAAAACTAAGATGATTAACTGAATTCTTTCAGTTCTGCCAGCGTTCTGCTCCTTCCAGCTGTGGTGAGTTCCTTTAACAGTAGTGTTGAGAGCCATAAACAGAAATGACTAAAACAATGAATTGTTTAAATCTGCTATTGTTCACTCTTTCCTCAACAGACAGAACGTCTTGATTCATGAATGTTTAAGATTACAAGTTACAACCACAGAATCATAAAATAGTTGACATTGGAAGGGATAGCTGTAGGTAATCATCCAAGTCTTATAAATGTTCTAAAAGTCATGGGTTACAGTAATGTAATTCTCTGTCTGGTAGTTTATTTATAGATTCATAGAATATGCCAAGGTGGAAGGTACCCATCAGAATCATGGAGTCCAACTCCTGGCAGTGCGCAGGACACTCCAAAATCACAACACGTGGCTGAGAGTTTTGTCCAAATGCTTCTTGAACTCAGATAGGATTGGTGTCTTTAATTGTTAGAGGACTATAAAAATATTTTTAAGATTTCAGGGCAGGACCCCTGTTTTCAGGGAGAGGTGGAAAAAGTATGTTAAAATGACAGCCTAAACTCTGAAAATCAGAAAATAAGAAAATAATGAGAAAGGACATGATTTAAGGACATTATTCCACCTCAGAAGTAGTAAGATATAAAGAAAATGGGCTTACTGTTTCCAGTTTTTGATTGCTCTAATAATGTAGTGCCTCCTCCCACTAGAAGTGGTTTCTCTGTGTTCTGAGAACAGTTGTGTTATTATGACCCTTCTGCCTCAAAGACAGGGGTTTAAACCTTGCACTGTAACAATGATTTTTCACGTTAACAGCTGTATTCAGCAATAGCAGCAGAAACAATCTGAAACCCTATTTCCTTTCAGACTGTGCTCTCCCTTCTTCCTATGCCTTCTCTGCCACCATAATACTGCAAGCAGCTCTCCGTCACTAGTGAGACAGCATTTCTGCAGATGGTTCTAATGTGTGCAGTTGGCAGAAAATAGCCTGAAAATTCAGTCTGATGACCAAACCAAGCCTGTGCTGGTGAATTAAGATGTTCATTTTCTCTTTTTCCACTGGTTGATAGTCAGATTTTGTTCTGATTACATAATGCTTCAAATTAATCACCTTTTAATAATAATAATATCTTTCTGTTGTGAGAGTGTCACAGTGAGAATCTGACGTTTTCTTCTTTAATCTATTTATTTCTTTTTCCTTTACAGCTTTTAAAATCACATCTGTGATGGAATTGGGGACAAGCTTCTTTTTGGACCATTTAAGGTAGAACCTGTATACTATTTTACACTGGGTTAAAAGAATGGGTTTCATACAGACAGTTCCATGAATTGTCCAGTTTTCGATGTCTTTATATTCTTAAATGGGTATCTGGGAAACCATAATGCTCTATATTTGGATATATTAATTTACTCTGCCTTTGAGATGGCCAATGCCACCTCAGAAAGTTCACGTAAAAGAAGCAGTTATCTCAGATGAGCAATGATTTCCTACCTCAACAAAAGCTACTGACTAAACACTGTAATTACAGCAAAGACAAGTAACTAATAGTCACTTCCAATTTGTATTCTGTTTCATCTTTATAAGATCAGAACCTGCTCTGTTGAACTGGCTTATTTCAGGAATGCTTAATCAGCAAAATTGCATAGTAAAATGAAAGTTCAAACTATTGAGGGGATTGAAAAGAAAACTTTATTTTAAGAAATACTTTTGTTTTTACTATGCTGGAGCTCATTTAGATTCAGTTTACACTCTGCTTCCTTCAGATTTTATGGAGCTTTTACTTTCATAACTATGCACAGCATCTCTGTCAAAATCCACATCGTAGGATTAGGTCTGTGGAGGCACTTTATGACTTGTTCTTCTAGTTAGCTGTAAAAAAGAAGAGAGTCTCCACAGTATAAGTTGAGATCAGCTAGACAGCTTCCCATTATTAAAGCTGGCATGCCAGTATCTATAAAGGGATCCAGTGTTTCCCTCAAAGCTTTGTTTTCTGAAGTGAAGACTTACCTGATTGTTCTATTGGATGCTCCCTATATAAATGTCCTCAGGATAAAAGATGCTTCCAGATGACACTATGAACTTTTATTCTATTATTCTATTTGTGAAGACATGAAAACATTCCTAGGTCTTTAACTATTCAGGTGTCCTGGTTATAGTAGCCAGGATCAGTTTGTCACTGTGTGGGTGTGTGTTCTAAACCCTCTGTGTCATTTTTCTCATGAATTGCTCACAATGGCCCACTTGCAGCAGCTGCCCAGGGCACACCCCACCCCTCAGGCCACAAACTGGGTGTTTGGGAACTTCCATGGGATAAGGAAGTTTTCCTGTCTTCACACCAGTGAGTCAGGTGTGATAACTCCCCTCTGGGGAGCCATTAGCACCTTCACACCCACCTGAGGGGTCAGGTCTGCTAATGCGTTATCAGGGATGCCAAAAAACATGCCATGTTTGACCTCACAGAGTAAATCACTCATTGTGAAACTCCCCACCCTGGGGGAGGGGCTGGGTGTTCCCATCTGAACCCAAGCAGAGATAAGCTCGGGGTTTTGGGACTGGGACTACTGGTGAGATGCAGAGGAGGAGCAGAGCCTCAACAGGACTGAGACTGCTACTGTCGACTGGACTGTGACCATCATCTTCACCAGCAGGTTTCTTCCTTTCTTTTACTTTGAATTCAGGGGGGCCATGTGGTTCTCAGCATAGAGGTTGGGTGAGCTCCATTCTGCTCATGCCCCACTGTGCTGGGCTGTACATCTGGTTTTGTGGGTCAAATGGATTTGCCTTCTGTACCAGTGTATTTTTGTGATTTTTTTTTTTAAAATTGTTATTCTGACTTGCAATCCCATTCCAAGATGGATTCACTTCTCCTGTCAGTTTAACTCTAAACCAGCACATCAGGTTATAATGTCTTTTTAAAGGTAAAATACTAATAATGAGAAGATATTTGGTCTTTTGCAGTGAGATCAATATTATGTAATTTCACTGGATTTCTTACCTGGAATATAAAATATATAATACAATATAAAATACGGGATGTAGAAGAATATAAGAAAATGTTTTAATGGAAACACAAAAGTTGCCATCATCAAGACTGACAAATTGAATTGATTATTCAATGTGGTGTGTCTTGCTTGCACTGGATGTTGCCCATGAACATTTAATTGGACTGATAGTTTAGGCTTTGCAGTTTTGCAAATACTTGGCTTCAAACTAATAGGTAAGCAAGCCCAGAGTTCCCTCAGTAGTGTGAATACACCCACAGACCTTGCTTACCGTCTCTATTCTCTTGCATAGTATCTACTACTTAAAATTTGAAGGGTTAATACATTTAAATGGAAAATCTTTAGTGTGACATCTGATGTAGCCCTCAGGAGGGCTTGTAGAGACAAGAAGGCTACTCAGCACAAGCTTGAAGTTGATTATGACAGGTATTGGCATTCTGTCTAAAAATATGTTTGAAATGAAACATTTTAACTACAGTAGACTGAAATCTGTCATTGTTACCTGAACATGTGTAACAGTCTCTAGACAGCCTTTAGAGCAAAATGGTTTAGTTGCAGAAGGCTTTGTTCCCTGAAAGCCAAGTTTTTTAATGTAAAAGATTGGGCAATCCAAGCAGCAGTGGAAAATACAATCCAACCTCTCTTGGATTGCTCAGTAGCAGTTTACATTTAAGCAACAGTTCTTGAATGGGAAACTGTTTACAGCTCTTTGTTCTCTTCTTTTTCATTCCGTCTGTCTTGAATTAGTTATTTGGCAGTCATGGTTCTTAAGTAGGTGGTGGGCTGTAGTCACAACTAGGATGCCCTAGCAAAAGAAATTTTTTCCTTTGAAATAGTCTAGCTGCAGGTATAATGCTTACAGATCCATTTGATTGGAGGGCTTGGATATGAGAACCATCGGACATAAGGAATGTTTACAGTATCTGCAGTGTTAACACCAGTAAGAAACATATGGATGTAGAGCTTTATTGTGTGGGCATGACTGAACTTCTTGTGGCATCTAGAGCACACAATGAATAGTGTATCTTGATGTCAATCCTAGACACCAAGGAGAAGGCATCTGAGACCATGCATGTGTTGTTTTTTTTTGCTCACTGACTGAATAGATGGGAATTTTGGTTGCATGTAATATGGGCAGATTTTTAAAGCTTGTCTGCGTCAATATATCATTGGCAGTATTTCAAACAAGATAACTTGTTTAATAGACCAGACCTCTTCTCTAGACTGTAGAACCAGGGAAAAAAGTATGATTTTCTATTAGAAAACTATTGGTAAGGACAAATGTAAATATTTTGCACATCTCTGTAAGATTTATTTTTAGGAAAAAAAAGAATCATAAAAACTCGAGATAAGATTTTTTTTTTCACTTTCTGTTAATATGACAAAAATTGTAACTTATTGTTATTTATATTTTATCTTTCTATTTATGAAGATAATACTTTGTCATATTTTTGTGCTTCCCAACAAATCACCTGTGGTAGCTGTTAATTGTGGAGCAATTCAGATTGTTAGTAATCAGAGCAGAGAAAAAGAGAGAGGTAAATTCAAGGGTCCTATTGCCAGCTCAAAGCTATGAATGCTTTAAATATGTGTTGGGCTTAAGTTCATTTTAAAATGGTGGATTTTGGAGAAAATAAGACCAAAGAGATGGACCTTAAGAATTTGCTGTTCTTGGGAGAAGATACGCGTGCATTGTGTGTGTGTCAGACTACTCCTATGACCTCATGTGATCTTTGTTTGCAAAACCTATTTTACCTCAGCAAAAAATAGGTTTCATACCTTGAACCCTACAGAAAAAATACCTATCTTTCCTTAACATCAGCTTTCTATACCTTTCTCTGGTTAAAGAAGTCCTGTGCTTCTTTTAGTGGACAATACTTTTGGTTAGTGATCCAGTTTGCCATACTGATTAGGGTGTAGTCACTGCAAAGTAAGCCAGCACTGTAGCATGTGGTGTTACCTTCAAGCATGAAAGAATGGAAATAAGTGAAAATTTCCTTATCCAAAATTTGGATGTGTTGTGTAGCTTTGGAAAAAGGCATGGATCTAGAACACTGCTGAGTTATAAATTGCAAAATAATTCATTGTTTGGTCATTTCTTTCCTTTAGTAAGAGGTAGAATTTCTTTCAGTTTTAGCAAATAGAAGGACTAATGTATGGAACCCTGTGCTGATTCCAGTTATGTAATTAATTCTATCCTGTATTGCATAAAATAAAAGCAGATGAAAATCACACTGACACTGTTAGTTTTCGGGTTCCAACTCTGTTTTGGCATTGAGGAAGTTGTGGTGATGTGTTCAAGCTGGAAGTTTTGCCCTGTTGGCATCTGATTTTGATGAATAGCTTCAACAGAAGGATTCACAAAATGATCTGTCATCCATAAGCATCCAATCCAATAAGTATTTTTAAGTACCATGGAATAACTTGGGTTGAAAGGGACCTTGAAGATCATCCGGATCGAAATTCCAGCCATGGGCAAGGACACCTTCCAGTAGACCAGGTTACTCAAATTCCCATCAAACCTGACCTTGAGCACTCCCAGGGATGGGACATGCCCAGCTTCCCTGAGCAGCCTGTTCCAGTGTCTCATCACCCTCACAGTAAAGAATTTCTTCCTAATATCTAATCTAAACCTGTCTGCTTCCAGTTTGAATCTATTCCCCCTTATTAACATTTAATGAAATAAGGAGTATGTCTGTTAGTTAAGGCATAGAACACTTTCTTGTCATAGTGATTGTTAGATGAAGACTGGTTTTTTTAGTTGTAAGTTATTTCTCTTACTTGCTGGGAAGCATTAAGGAAAGACAAAAAGGCAAAACTGCTTCCACCCAGCAGCATGATGATGTTCCATGTAGTTGTAGGTATGACCTGTCTTTGAATCTGAGTGAATTGAGAGGGGAAAACTTAAAACTGCAGAAAGAGGAATCTGTTGGGTTGTGTTGGGGACTGGGTGTATATATCCCCATGATCAAAGAGTGTACCAAGAACTCATTGCAGTCTGATGATTTTAATAATCATGTACTCTTCTTTCTGAGGTATTTCAGTTCTAGTGTGGCCCTGCCATTTGAAAGCAGTGCCCATAAATCTAAGGTACATTTGCATTTCCTGAGATTCTCTTCCTGTACCTTTTCCCCCCCTCATCTAGAAATTCAGCACAGCTGTGACTTAACAGTCTGGTAGCACCACATTCCTGTCCCGTGCAACCATTGTGTGCCTGCCCAGTCCTTTTGACCCTATCAAGAGCTCAGCTCTGTCTTCGTTTGAGTCACTGTATTCTAGACTAGGACCTAATCTCCTGCTCTCACTGCTCTCTCATATCTATTCCACTTTGCTAAAAGACCAGATCCATTCGCCCCAACCTGTGTCTCTTGTGTCACATTTCTTGTTCTCACATTTCACAGAATTTGAGCACTCACTTCTAGCTCAGAAAAGAGTAATGCGAAGGGAAGACTGTCTCTGGGATCCTGGATCTGGCCCTGCTGGTCAAGACACCATGGGCAGCAGGATGACAGCCAGGGGCCTGCAGAATCCAAAGCTTCATGTCAGTTCTTCTGGATCTATCCATCAGATATCTCTCATGTTCCTATCCTTCATATTTCTTTTCTGGTGAGAAAAAAAGGAAGTGCAGAGACTAAAAGGAGGTCACAAATCAGGGATGCAACTAAATGAGGATGTGATTAAAGTAGAGGGGGAGAAAGAAGAAACTAGTGTGAGTAATGTTTCATTCATGCTATAGGGAAGGCAGGGGTCAGTCCTTGTATTACCCAAACTAATTTGTCTTCCTTTAAAATATAGCCTTTTTATAGAGATAAGCTTGCTTAATCAGAATGTTCTTTGATGAAAATATATCCAGCTAAAGTGCTAGTTCAGTGAGCATTTTCTTAACAGTACCATTGTTCAAAAAAATCTCTTTTGGTCTGTAGTACAGAAAAGGTGGAGTGCCCTGTGGAGCTTTACCCTATTAGAATGCCAGGCAGTTCCTTATTTCTCCATTCACTAATCCCTCAGCTGAACCCCTAGATTTAGCATAGTCAAGGAATATTCACAATACATATAAATAAGCTTTTGGTTGTGAATAGGATTTGTTTGCTAGCTGTGGATCACTCTCTTTCTTTACTGTTCTTTATGCTATTGTTTTCAAAATCAGTGTCATGTAAAGTTGGAAAAGTAAGTCTTTTGAATGGATTCTTCACAATATGCCACCACTTAAAAGCTTAGACGTTGTCACAGGGAGATACTTAATCAAAGCTAATCAACAAACTGGAAGAATCAAAATTAGTTGATGATCAAAACAAAATATAAATGCATTCTCTAATTGATTAGTGTGGCTTGGGAGGTTCTGTAAATTAAAAGCTTTTTCCCAGCTGGGATAAAAATCAACCTTTCTTCCCATTTACAAGCCAGAAATAGTAGCAGTTCAACAATCTGTGCTCCTGAGGAAAAGTAAGAAGATGAAAGAAATAAAAATGGCTCATAGAAAATACCTGATAATATAAAGGGTGCTACTTTGTATGTGTCAATTTATTCAGGACTGGGGTGGAGGCGGGACAATGGGGAAAGTTTTGCAATGAAACATTTTTTTTTCCCTGAGTATTTTCTTGCCTCCCACAGAAAAATAGTCTGTTAACATTTATATATATATACATATATATATATTTCAAGAAGAAAGAGTAGCAGGAGGTGGGAGGAACAGCTCTCCATGTCAAGAAGTGTTCTCCTTCAACCTACATTTAGCTTTCACTATGTCCCATGGGTAGGGGTTGTCACAGTAGGTCATTTAGTCCTGTGAGAAAGGATGGTGCCTGTGCAGTGCAAGTGTGTGATGCAAGAAGGGAGACTGGCCATCCTGGGGGAGAGCAGGTCTCTGACAAGTGTGCAGTGTCTCAGGTGCAACTTTTCCACACCATAGTATTTTGGTTGTGGGCCAAAATATTTCAGATTTCAACCTAAACTTGTTTACATCTGTTTTCCAGAAAAAGCAGTTTTTCCATAGACTGATTTTAGTTGTACAAAGGCTACAAGTGAGAAGTGTAAAGCAGATATGAAGTGGATCCAAGTATCTGACTGGTGATGCAGTAACACATTGGATCAACAGATCAACATATCTGAAGTCTTTCTGTATTTCTGTTCCAGTTAGGTTCATCTGTTTGTTAATTCATATGAGAGGAGAGGTGTTGATGTCTAATATCTGCACTGAGTGAATTGGCATTGACCTTAATATAAGTTAAACAATACTTTAATAATTTTTAAACTATTTTAAGCTACTTCTATCATGGGAAGTCCTCCAGAATGTTGATGCCTCAAAATCATCTCAGCTCAGGGAATTGAAAGGCCATTTCTAAAAAATGAGGTTAAAATAACACTGACTGATGCCATCATGAAGACTTGCATGTATCTCCATTGAAGGGCAGTACAGATCTAACCATCTGTCTTTGTAGTCAGATAAAAGTCACATGGAAAGGGCCCATAGAATACTTTGTCATCAATCATTAAATAATTAAAGAATAATATTTTCTCAGGGAAAAATAATTGTAGGCATATTTATAAAAAACTTATTTGCATGCTTAGTGGGGCAGAGGGTATTGTTGGAGGCCTTCTTCCTTTCAATTGTATTTGACATAAAATAATTATTTTTCTTTTAAGATAACATCCAGTCAAATGAAATGAATATGAAAAAGCTGTCAAGCATGCAATGGTAATGGTATAGTGCGAAAAACTGAGAAGTGAAAATTGAGAAAGATATCTAATTTCTGAGTCCTTAAGTTTATTTTTGGCTGCACATTGTATTCTTAACAGTAGTAGAAGAAAGGGTGGAGGTAAATAAACTAGATAGAATTTATCAAACAAAAGTATGTGCAACTTAGAAATGAGAAGCAAATACTTCGAGCATGCATCCAGGGACACTGGCTTTTCTTCCCTAGAAGAAGGGAAGCTTCTTACTCCAATTGCCAGGACCATTGTTTGACTGAAAGATAAAATTTAAGATAAATTCTTTGCAAAAATGACAGGGGTGGAAAAATAAGAACGAACTATTAAATGAGAAAAAAAAAACCCCAAACTGATTTCACACCAGAATACACAGCAACTTTGGAATATTATTATTATTGTCAGTTCAGCTGCCTCCAATTAAGTACATACCATATGTGATATTATAAAGATCCTAAAAAATTCACTAGGCATAATTATTTTTTGGGAGAAAGACAGAGTGTTAAGTATAGTTTAGATTTTTCACCTTTTTCTTTGCATCCCACCATCATTGCTCTAAACGGTTTTCTTTCTGGATTTCCTGGCAACATAGACATTTTACAAATTAGCTGCCTCTGCCTGGCAACTGTAGAAACATTTCAGGGACAGTTAATGATTTACAACAACTCAAAATGTAATGTAGAGAAAACCTCACATCCCAGAGTGGCTCTTACACTATCCTTGAGAGAACTCATTTGCAGAGAAAGCAGTGCCACTGAGGATATTTTCTAGAACTCAGATCAGCCTTTCTGTTGACAGCTCAATGTTCTAGCATAGAAAAAATGCAACACTTGGCACCTCATCAGTCCTTTATTGAAGTTTCAGCTTTAAGATCTAATGCTACAACATTTGCAGATCAGTCAGGTAAAGAAACTTTGATTTTGGTTTTTTGGTTTTTGGGGGTTTTTTAAGTAATTTTTATATACAAAGTTGCATACCCTCCTTTCCTCAGGCAAGTATATTTAGTGTGATTAATTTTAAAATGTTTTAGCAACCATCATGGGCTTGTGGTTTTTCAAGTAAATGGAAGTGCAGCAGATCTGTTCTCCTACCAGTTTGTCTTCCTCAGCTGCAAAAGAGCAATGCATTAGAAGGTTCTAATGCATTTTGAGGTTGCATGTTTGAGATTTCTTTTCCCTTTTTATTCTGCCACTGCTAGTGGTATGGTTTCTGTCACTTGCTTATTTTCTGCTAGGACTGTTGCAGAATGCCATGTAAAGAAGGAGTTCACTGGAAAGTTATCTAAATGACACGTGTAAGAAAGCTGAGAGTGCAGATGAATGAAGATAATTGGAAATTAATATGCTTTTGCACAAATAGATCTAATCAACATGTCTCTCCTGAGTAGAGGTTGGAATGCAGACCTATATGTGTCAGAAGCATTTACATTTTAATGACATTAATCAGGACATGGGGAAAGACCCTTGAATTTCTCCACTACGGTCTTTGTCTTCAGAATGGGAGTGGCTTAAAGACGTGAGAAGTTTTTTATATCTACTGGTTACAATGACTGTGCAATAGAGCGTCTACCAGGGACTAGAACACACCTAGAACAGGAGCCAAGCAAATGCAGAAAGCAAGAATAAGAAACCCAAAGCCCAAAATAAATACCCTTGATGTGATTTCAAATAGCAAATTCTCCAAGTTTACATAGAGCAGTTGTATACCAGCATCCAGAGGATAATCAACAGGAAGACAATATCCTTTAGTATGATTGTCTTCAGAGCTTTGGAAAGGCAAGCCATTGAATTCTGACTGAGCAGCAGAAATCAAGAATTGTAATGAGTAAATCAGATAATGTTGAGTGCAACAGGACCTCACACAGATATATCCCACACACTTTGGCTATGGCTCCTTTCATTACCATTGCCTGTTTAGTGACACTAAATTCAGCTACAGATGTTTAAAAACTGTGATTAGAGATTCTGTGCTAGGCAGAGAAAAAGGGGGGGGGGGGAA
>VXAU01000552.1:85703-109615 GCA_013399695.1 Formicarius rufipectus | reverse complement strand
AAAAAAAAAAAAAAAAGCTGTATCAGTCCTTTAGGTTTCATGCAGCATTCATAGGGGAGCCCCTTGAAAAAAGTATGAGAGTTCAGTGAAAATGCTTTCTAAAAAGGTCTTTGATGAATCCTGAAGATACCCTATTGCTTTAAACTAGCTAAAAATACATCCTACTAAAAGAAAAGTAATTCTGATTGTATTCTGATGACATGTTTTTTTCAAAAAGGTGTCATATGTCTATGTCCTATCTAAGAAAATGGCTGTCCTCCCAAGCCTGCCAATAGGTAAATAATTTGTCTGGGCTGGGTGAGTCTCTCAGACAGCGGAAATTTCTTGCAGTGCTGTGCTCCAGAAACACTGAGAATGAAGGGCAAGGGTTTCATGAGATTCCATTTGGTGGTGCTTGAAAAATAGTCTCAGTGCTTATGTGTTTGAGTCATTAAGTGAAGCCAGTTGCAGTCTTAAGGAGTTTGCAGGCTGGTATCTCTGCTACAGTTTTTCTCATAGCATGAGTTACAGTAAATCTAGTGATGTTACTAGAACTGCCAGACTGGAAGCCTACACACAAAGTTGCAAAATGGTTTAGAAAATAAACTATCCAGCTGCTTAAATCTGCAAACAATGTCTAATATTAAGTTTTATGGCTAGGATTGAGTTTGGTCTGAGCACAACACCTATTGCTGTAGAAATTTTCCGTAGTAATTTATGTGGTCAAAGAGCTGGTGCCCCACCCGATCCACCATCTTGGAATACTTCAAGTGAGAAGGAATCAGCTAAAATGGAACAGAGTGCAGGACAGGTCTTCCTCCCTGAGAACACTAATCTCTTAATGCTCTGAAATGCTTATCTCAAATCCTCTAACCTACAAAATGAGGCTGCTGTTGTTAAATTTCTTAGCTTGTCATCCCGAATGTCAGTACCAGCCATACTGTTCGGTCTTTTAAGGGAAAAAACACAACCCTCAGATTTTGAAACAGTTCCATCTGTGTTCAGTAGTAGCCAAATTTACTTCTTCACAGTTACCTTGGAGGTAGACAATGGGTTTAAATAGATTAACAAGTAGAGTCTGTTTCCAAGAGTCTTTAGAGTGGTAACAGTGGAAAATATTAAAGTGCAATAACAAAGGAGTAGTAGACAAATTTGTGGAGCTTAAGGTAAAGGTTTTGTGTTTTGTTTGTTTTTTTTTTTAGCTGGGATTTTCTTTAGCATTGTGAACTTTGCTGTATTACCATCGTATGCTGCAGATGCTAGAGAAATTACAAACCTCAAGGCTCCTGGTTTGCATTGCCTCTTCTGAGATCTCAAAGCTTTTGAGAACCATAATTCAAGTAGTTCCTGCATACAATTTTTCCTTATCTTGGGTAAAATTCATCTCTGTTCAAAGGCGTTTGCATCTCTTTTAGATGCCAGATTTTCAGTTCTGTGGAGAGCAATGACACTGAAGAACAGACTAGAAAGAGGTGACAGAGTACTCTACATGAGACATGATGGGTTTTGTGCAGTAGCACATCCCTGTTCTGTCAAGGGGTGGATTTTGTGGAAAGGAACATCTCTTGTGAATTAGCAACCTGGGCTTGAGATGTGTCCAAATATCAAAGGAGGGGAAGCTGACAAGCAGGAGAGAGATCACTACTGATATTAACTCTCACCAGTGCCCTTTTGACTGCCCTTTTAAGACTGTTTTAGTGCTCAGACTTCCCGATACAGGGAGTCCTTTCTCAGTCTAACGTCCCTGTTGATGAGGCAGGGCCACACACAGTTCCTGTCTCCTCTTACATATTAGAAAAGGTGGGGCAGAGGACAGTGTAGAGGGTGACTGCCACCATACTGTGATATTTGGAACAGAAAGAACACTTAGGGGACTGACTGACTGAAGGTGGTGGATGGTTACTATCCTTAGAAGAATTTTTCATAGTAATTCTCTGCAGTAAGTAACAATAAATCCTTGAGCAATTACATCCTTTAGCATGGTGTTTTCACATTCTTCATAAATTTTGTTACAAGTTGCAATATAGTGTTCATTTAAAGACCCACTTCCTGCAGTCCAGTTATGAGTTTGTAGTTATAGCTTGCTTACTTTTTTTTTTTTCCTGGTATTTTTGCAAGGTTCAATAACACGATGTCAATGAAAGTGTTAAAAATTATTTACAAAGGCTCCAACTAGAATAAAATAGGAGAAAAAGAGTCAAATACCTAAGTTATCAGGTTTTGTGAAAATGAGAAAACTCATTACATTTTGTTGTTGTTGTGGACTTTTAACAATTAATTTTAATAGAAGTTTGAGATCTAAACATGAATCCTACTAGATTTCTCCTTTCCAAATCATATCTCTAAGACTAGGTAGATGTCTGAAGTGCACTTGTTGCTTGTTAATGAACAGTGTATTGTGATGAGAAGAAGCACTAGAGAGTGGTGCATTTGACCACTGTCCTTTAAGAATTTGAAACCTCAAATCCAATCTTGGTTTGAATTTCAAATGAAAATAAGTGAATACTTCATCCTTAACTCTTGCATTTTCCCTGATGCCCTTGATGAAAGTATCCATCGCAATAGCTGATGTAACTGTGTAGCTCTTCCTCTGTTCTGGACCATAGAACCCGTAGTAGGGTTATTGATTGTAAAGGAAGAAATGTGGCTTATACTCAGTGTGTAAAAACTTTTACAACAGCAGGTTGGTTCAGATTGAGAACAGGGGGAATTTTCAGAGCAGTGACAAAAAAAAGAGACCATTGAGTCCCTGAAATGAGCTGCAGGAATCATTGTCACAGTTCCAGGTTAAGTTTGGCATCCACCAGGGCTGCACCTGCTGATGCAGTTATGTTGACAGGTACAAATCACCGTTCATGAAGGAGAAAACCATAAAATAGGCAACAACTGGCTCTGACTAAAGTAATTACCAATCCCAGAGCCCTAGGCAGTAGCACCTAAAAGGTAACAGGTGGATCACCGAGGACTGTGTTTTGTCCCCACTCCCCAACAGCTGCCAAATATGACCGAGATATTTCGCAAAGTGCTTGTTAAGGAGCCTCCCAAGGATGTGACACACCCATTGCTCTCTCGTCTTCTTTTACACATATCTTTCACGTCTACTCTCCTTCACAGAGATTTTCCACTTGTATTTTGGAATTAAATGTATTATTCTTCTTATATGAAGGTGCTGAATGTAAGCAGAGAAAAATGGAGGGTTTATGTGGTGTTGAACAATGTGAGCTTTACTTTGGCCATGTGTCTAATTAGGTGTCTTTTTTAGTGTATGCTCTGTATGGGCTAATTAGAGGAGTCTGGCCTACAGCCAGACTATTTCTTCCTTAAAGATTTGGTTGCTCTATAACATTGTTGGAATAAATTTGTCTTTCTGGTTCAGACTACAAAGGAAAAAGTACCACAGGTGGCAGAATATGAGCACAGAGCGTTACTTGCCTTGTTGATAAAGCCAGACTGTAAGTCCTAAATGGATGATATTGGCACTTGTGAAAAGTCAGTTCTGTTCCTCACTGATTATCAGAGACATTTCAGCGAAATGTCCAGCAAAGCTGCAATCACAGTAATTGCATAACAATTGCAATCACAGGCTTGTTTGGCCTTTCTGGAAGCAGAATAGCTGTTTGTTATACAGCTGTGGATAGGTTTGCAAATGACCTGGCAGTATCAGGTTTGTTAGTGAACTGTGTGTCTTGCTGAAAAGCTGCTAGAGATCAGGAGTAAGGTATGGACAGAAATGAATGGGATCTATTTTAGCTGAGCTTGGCACAACACAGAGCAGTATCCAAACAATTCCCAGCATCTCCGAGGCAGCCAGGGAGCAAGAATGCTTTAAAAACTGAAGTCTTTGCATCTGTGTTTTCCCTCCCATTGTTTTTCCTGGTTTCTGCTTTTATTTCCCATATATGTATCATATTTATTACCTTCCTTCTACTCACTTCTCTGTAATACTTAATGAGAAATTCTGTTTTCTTGTCATAGATAGGAATTATTTTCACATACATTCCTCAAAGTAGTGTCCAGTAATGGCCAAACTTGAGAAAAATCAGGAGACAATTTGTTGATCCTTGAAAAGCAGGATTTTCACAAACTATGAAAAAATGTAAAATGGCCAGAGCTGGAACCCAGTGTTTTTTGTAACTACTCCTCTATTAGAAGGCATATTTTGCCCTTCCTTTATATCCTTAATAATAATTTAGCGCTGTCTCACTATTTCTTCCAGTTGGTGATGGGTTTATTTCTGCTTCATGTAGTCCCAGATGCTGACCATATGAACTCTAATCCTCACACTCAAACTGGAAATTGTTAGCTGGAATATGTACAAATATAAAGGCCAAATCCTGAGCTCAATTTGTGCAACTGAATGAAGCTCATCAATTGCAGAATGCTGTAAGACCTGACCCAACATCAAGTGAAACAGACTGTGGCATAGAGGTGGTGAGGCTACGCAGACATTGGGCAAGGAAGGATATGTGGTGTTAGTACCAGTGTACAGGTAACAAACTGCTCTACACTCACTTGAAAATTAGAAGATAACTGAAGAGGAAGAAAGTTGTGCAGGTGGGTTCCTCAACCAGCCCCTGGACATGTATTTCAGCTACCCTCTTCCACTTAAGGGGAACTGGAAGTGCTGCTGTCACCCAGTTAGCAGATGCCATCCCTCCCTTGCCTATTGGCACTCTGCTCAGATGTATTGGCTGTTCACTCCTTCCTCTCCATTTGTCTGTCCTGTTTCAACTCTGCTTCTCATGTTTTGTGCTTGTTCTCACTTGCACTCTCAGTTGTTCTTTGGTCTTCTTTTTTTTTTTTCTTTTCCCCCATTAACTATATTCCTCTTTGGAGATGTTCAATATGGATAGACAGGGCTGAGTCAGACATGGGTTTGGCACAGAGCAGCCATCTGGGCTGCAAGCCCTGCTCTGAGGCTGCAGGGGCTGCATGTGGTTTTGGTGAGAAATGCTGTTAGAAGATGAGTGGGCAGAAGGCGTCAGCTGCTGCTTTTAATTACAGTCATGAGTGCAAGACATGGAAGTCCAGAGTAAAGTTGATTTCTTTGCTATTTTTTTCCTCTTCATTTTTACCTCACTGAATGGTACTAGAGTGATTTCTCACAAACCTGTCATTTGTCTTGAGAAAACCTGTCGCAAAGTTTGTAGGTCCTTCTGATCCTCAAACAAATCATATATCACAGTCAGGAGGCCTAAGAAAAAGTTGGGGTTATTGTCCTCTTTTCACTCCTCTGTGACTTGAGAAGGAACAGGTGTGGTTGTGGCAGCAGGGAATGGCTGTTTGGCTCAATGGGCTTCACTTAGTTCATAATTTTTCATGGACTTGTGGTGTTCTCAGTCTTTCCCAGAAAGCTACTCATTTGCCAATGGATGGAATTAAGTAACTCTTCCAGGTTTACTACACAGCACACGGAGGGGATGGAAAAGATGCAAAAGGTAACAAGTGAAAGTTCATGAGGGAGTCAGAATACCAGTCTCAAAGCCAAAGAATCACTGTAAACCACTAAATGGGGTCATTCTTGCTTGAGAGCCAAAGCACAGCATGGCTCAGTGTCATCTCCCTAATTTCTGGGAAAAAAAATATGAAATACAGTGGTGGGTAAGAAAGCTGAATCTGTGATGTCAGAGTGCAAGAGGCTGCAGTTAGAGCAAGAGAGGAGGTGGAAACAGAGTGAGCAGGGGCAGGAACAGATTGTGCAGCAGTAGGAGCTGAAATGTAATCTTCAGTGAGTTTGCAGCATGTAGGAATATTGGCAACTTCAGCAGGAGCTGGTGCCCCCCTCCTCAAGGGAAAGATAAAATACATGCAGGCTGTCCTTGTGTTGTCATGGGGGAATCTTGACACAGAGGTGCCTTCATGTTATTTGCTACTCCAAGTCAAGGGTCTGACACTCTCTGATATAACTGTGGTTTCTCAAGTCACTTTCTGATTCCACAAGGACTGAGGAGGTGATATGTTGTGTGTAGGGAAAAATGCATGATTCTTCAGCCTGCTTTAGGTAGACATCACTATTATTCAGCATTTTGAGATGGACAAAATGCTATATGTTCTTATTCCCAGGGAACTTTCAGACACAGCTTTTACAACTCAATATATTTTTCACATTACCACAAATCAGAATATTTTTCATTGACTGTTGCTTGGCCTTTGGGTCACTTAACATTATTAAGAAAGCAGAATGAATTCAAATCTCTGAATAGGTAAAGTATATTTCATTTCTTGCTGTTGAAACAATCATATCTGAACGAGTTTGTATTCAAACCTTCATTTTTAACCCTAAGGAATGAAAAGCCCTTAAATGTCTAGAAGAGGGTAAAGGTAAGGGTGTGTGGAATTAAAAAAAAATGGCCTTAGAGGCTAAACTGCACAGTGAATTATGATTCGTGCTGCAACACAGATTGGAGCTTGCCTTGTACAGGAAATCATTATGAAGCCACAAGCAGTTAAGGATGAACCCAGAGCATGCCTGCAACTTTCATGGCAGGAGCCAATCTTCGGTAGGCATGTTTGTTTGTTACAGTGAGTCTGATGAGTTCATTTTGGATGCTGCCACCTGAAGAGCATCGTTCTCTTCCTCTCTGACTCAAGCATAAGCACGTAAGACAGTGGTCTTGGACAAGGATTAATATTTCAGGAAATGTGTATCCTGTTTGGAGTAACATTAGCAGAGCATTTTGGCACATGCAAGTGCACTAACAGATTGTAAGGCCACACTGAAATCTAAGGGAAAGAAGCTGCTCCCTCAGATGGCTTTCCATCCATTGATGCAAGCCAGCCAGATCTTCCCCCCTTGCATTTCATCCCAAGATTAGTCTGGGGGTTTTTTAACTACCTCCTACTTACAGTCAAGGGGATAGAGTGCTGCTGGGTGTGGGATTATTCCAGCTGCTCTTTAATTTGAAAGACTTCTTTATCAATTCACAGCAGTACAGTTTAACTGCAGAAAGAGAAGACCACCGTAGCTTCTTTTCTCCTACAATTTTTATCTAGTTGCCTTGTTCCCATTACTCCTGTACACCTATTTTCTGAGAGTAAGAGTAAATAATGGTCCAAAGTATGGAAACATTAATGTGCCTCTGTTCCCATGATCAGTCCTGCAAAGCCCTGTCACCCTTGCTGCAACCATGCTGGTTACAAGTTCCAATAGTTCATAACCTGATTTGTTGCAGGAGGTGTGAGTGTCCCAGAACTGTGTTCTTGCACTCATCAGGTTTTCCTGAGAAGAGATCTTGTCTTTCCTCTCTGTTTCTGATGTAAATTCTTGGCAGATTGCCTGGCATTAATGATCTAGGAGAGAAGGTTCTCCACATCCCTTTTCATTAATAGAGAAGTTCCTGCACCCTGTAAAAAAAAAAAAATGCGTTTCATTGGTTTTGGAAATTCTGCAGTTTAATGAGGTGAATATTCCTCTTGAGGATGACAGTTTTGTTAGTTGTGCTGTTCATTTTTATGATGCTTTATGTTCTTGAGGTTTCATATGTTGAAATAAACTAGGCAAAGTAGAAAAACAAAAAGCAAATAATGTTTAACATCTGTCAGGCATGCTGAAGAGGGAATGTGGAGTTACTGGTACTTTTTCTAAAAAATTGAAGGTTTTCAAATTGAAATAGCCCAAGTGAAAATCTCAAGGGGAAACTGGCTTCAGTGGTTTAGATTAATAGTTTTTTTGGGGATTCCTTCCTTCGTGTCCCAAACACTCTAGGGACATTTAAGCTTTCTAGTGATGATAGGCATCTAAAAAATTCTATGCCTTTATGACTTACTACAAAACAGAGAGCCCAAATCTATCATCCTGTGGTGGATCATCCAGGGAAGCCTCCATGCCATGGCAGGAGGGACACAGAGTGAGGTGTGTGGCTAGAGCACCGCCCTTGCCATGGCACATGGATGAGATGCCCCCCTTGGGGCATGGTCAAGCCCAGTACTAAGTGATTTATGAATTTTTTCCTTTGGCTTTGCTCACTAAAAACACTGGGTTGTACCAGGACAGTGAGTACCATGGTAGAGCAAGCAAGAGGGTAAAGCCCTCTTCATCCTTCCAGAAAGGGTATGATTGCAGGGTGAGTAGCAAAATTTCCAAAACTCTCCATGAAGACATTATTAGCATTATGAATGGCTGGACTTAATAGTCTTTACCTTTCTCTTACAAGCAACTTGTTATGCTGTCCAGAATGGCAAAATAACAAAAACCAGGAGCTGTGCTAGTGAATGGTGACAGAGACTGCAGCTGAAGTGAGTGCCTGGCAGAAAGCCACCCATGTGGCCTGTGCAAAGCCTAGGAAGGGTTAAACAGCTGCTAATGAAATAAAATAAAAAAGTCAGCCACCTGAAAGAGGAATATTTTCAGCACCACTTCTACTGGAATTCACAAGGTCCCAGGAGCTTCTGCACCTGAGCTCCTTCCTGGAGGTGCCTTCCTTCCACCCACCCACGTTGTCCCTTCAAAACATGCGGGTTCAGGACCAGCCAGAGCAGGTTAAGGTGAATGCCTCTGCTCACCCAGCTGAGGAGCACCACCTCTTTCACACTGGGCACGTGTCTGTGTCTCTCATCATGCCTGTGGCCAAGGTCTTTAAAACCCTGAGCACTCTCTTTACTCCCTGGTTTTCACCAAGGGATTGTAATACCAAATGAGGACTTCAACAATGAGTGGAAAACGATTTTCTGCCTTGTTTTCTCTTGCCTAAGGGTGGTGTCAGTGTTCATGGTGTGTATTCTCAGTAGTGTATAAGACCAATTCTACCAGGATGGTCAGTCCCACGAGGGACTGTCCTGTGGTTCACAGGTTTATACCCATTCATTGGCCATGAGAGGCCCCTGTGCACATAGAAATATGCTTTGGGACCAGCTCTGCATGCCTTCTTGACCAAGGCTGTTAGCTGTTACCATGACAGAAATGATAGCCAAAAAGAAAATGAATGAACAGGAATGGAGAAGTAGCATTATTTCAGAAAAAGATTTGTCAGTGGAGAATACTTTCTCCAAACAGAAGTTTCCAGTAGCGGAGAGAACTTGGGCTTACTTAGTGAATTTTTTTTTTCCTCTCTTGTCTTTTTATCAGAGCTCATTTGTTTCATACTGATTAAAAGAAAAAGCTTTGGAGCCAGCAGAAATGATTTACAGTTTAGTTCTTTAGAATAGGAAAATCAATCAAAATATTTTAAAAATAGAAGATAATAACTAGAGCTGCTCATCAAGATTTGGGACTAACTGCAGGCTTGATTGAGGACTCTAAACTTAGCTTTTATTTTATTTTTCAATGTATGAGTGTGCAAAACACTACACAGTAATTATTAAACTGAATTGTCACTGAAAAATGACTTAACTAGATCTTTGTAGTAGATTAAAACAGAAACTCTTTTCCTGCTGTAAATCTTTTCAGCGAATGTTCTCTATTTCAGGACATGTAGCTCCTTGTGTGAGGCAATGTTTGCACTTCAGATATTTTGCAAGGCATAATCCATGTCTGTACGCTACTTCAGTAGGAATACTCTGATTTACACCAGATGATGAGAAGGTTCTACATTAGTTAACCATTTGCATTTCTCTTTCCATGGATTTGAAGTCTGTTGAAAACTGATATCAGCAAAAAGTAGACTCAGTGCTGTCCTGAACTGCCCCTTCTCATTGTCTTTTTTGAATCTTCATTGTTGTGAGCAAAGGGTGGAGCCAACGAACTTAAAATGCATTTGCCTGCCTTCAGTTTTTGTGCCACTTTTTTCTGTAACTCTCAATCATTCCATGCTTAGAAAACCATCAAAAGATCCCTCTGTAGTCAGTGTGGTTTGTGCCCTGCTTCTATCCCAGGAAATCAAGGTTTATTTAATGACACAAAGAAGCTATGATTATAAGAAAGTAGACCCAACATGCAGTTTTACTTTTGAATGTAAAACATTCTGCACTGCTCCCAAATTGCAATAAAATTGAAGTCTTTGTGCATCTTTGTAAATAAGAACCGGTGATTTCTAAGGTAAGTAACTTTTGTGCAGAACACCTTGTAGGCACCAAAAGGCTACTCTAGAGACTGGGTCCCTATTCCACTTAATCATAAAGCTGGGCTGAAATGAAGTCACTTAGCTCTTAGCTGCTCTGTTGAAAAACTGAAAATACTTTAATAGGTCATCTAAATGCAGCATCCAGGCATCTGTTCCAAATGTAGTTGGTCTCTTTCCTTCCCTCCTGCAAAATAATGGTATTTCTTTATTCAAATAGCCTTATTTTGTTCAGGGCAATGGTGCTGTTATGGGAAGAAGGCAAAAGTTAATTGTTTACAATAAAAGTAGAAGACTGTTTCCAGCATGGAAATTGATAGGCATTTGTCCAAGGCCCAAACTGGTTTTCTCTTGTTGGCTTTAAATGAAGTAATACATAGAAGTATAAATATTTGAGAAATAGTTAAACATTTTCTTCAAAATAAATCATTGGCAAATTTAAGCTAATATTTCTGTTACTGACAATGAAACAAATGCTTTAAGATAGAAAAATAATTAAACCTCTAATCTTGAGGGCATGAAACCAAATGTCTTAATTTCAAAGTGGTGTGGGGTTTTTTCCCAGTGGAGTTTCTTCCAGAAGCAATCTGATCAAACATTGGCAAAGCTGTTCAGTCAGTCCAATTACTTGGACATGTATGTTTACTCATGGAGAGAGGGGGGAAAAAAAGCAAAACCAAACGAACAAAACACAAACAACAAAACAAGAAGTTGAAAATGTTTTCCCAGTTCAAGTAGCTGAGGCAGGCAGAACTTTGTTGTCCTCCTATGACCTCCAAGTTCCAGATGGTCTTTCACTTAGGTCTGAGCTTCTTCTAAATAGAAACTACCAAATCCAAGGCTGTTTCATGAACCATAAAGTACATTAGCCATCAAAGGGAATGGAAACTTTCCTCCATTTACTGAAGAATTAATAAGCCAAGTGCAATGATGGTTACAATTTAAGAGGCAGGAGTGCAGCCCTGGTTGCCTGGAAACAAGAGGATGGCTCTGGAAAGCCATACAAGGCTTGCTTAGGAGTGCAGTTCTAACATGAACTGATTCCCATTCTGTCCTTTTTAAAAATATGAGTTTTCTCATTGTTTTTCATCAACACTTTAATGAGGTCCAAAATTCATTTAGTCTTTACCATATATTTCAGTAGGAGGATATATAAAGTGGTATCCAGGAATTAGAAATGGACCTGAATTAGTGTCCCACATGCAAACTTTGAAGAAATGATCCAGCATTTGGTATTCATAACTTCTCTTATCCTTGTACTGATGATCAAACTGCTCAGGAGTGTTCAGACCTGGGTCAACCTCTGTAACTAGAGCAGGCAGATTTTGCCAGAAGCCACATATGAAACTGGGCTCACTTTAAAGCCTGTCTCTCATCTTAACCAAGCTGATTTAAAGCAGTGTGCGTAACAAAAGTTATATGTCTGCAGCAAAACTAATTTCAAATTCTGACCTGCTGTGGGAAAACCAAAAGTAATTGTTGTATAGACATTGGCGATGCATTCAATTTTCATGCATGCTTTCCATGCAACTTCAGCAGACAAACCATATAAATAATAACCCTGTAGTAAAAAGATCCTAGGAATTCAGTATATGCTATTTCTTATGAGTATGACATTAAAATTAAACTAAACTGTAAGGCACGGGGTTAGTAGAGAACTCATGAGGTTTTATAAACCCTCCAATCAGCCTGGGACTGTGTTCGTGGGCTGGCCCAGCACCAGCTCCACCCAGAACAGTTACCAGCTCCATAAGTGACAAGCTGACCTACATTGTTTGCCAACTTTCACCTGTGACGGTTTGTAGGGCATATTGAGGTCTGGGGACACAAAGGAGAAATCCTGTAATTTGTTTTGAAATTAGCCTCTGGGGTATCTGAGTGACTCAGCTGGGGTCAGCTTCATGATCCCTGCCTTTGAGCTGTGAGGACCATGTGAGAAGGAAATACAGGTATCACAGGTTTCAGTAGCACAGGCTTCTTAAAGTGGTGACTAACTTGATGGAAGTATCCAGAACTTGACCTAATTTGGGGGTAAAAAAAAAAAAACACAAATCCAACAGTTTATCTAAAATATGTCTGCCTTTAACCATTATTTGTGCCCACTGCAAGTGAGGGTGGGAAATGCCTGCCTCCTGAGTTGTGTTTTGCAGAATATTTAATGTTTCCAGCTTCTGAGTAGCAAACGTAAGTAAACGCACTAAGAGCAGACCTTGTGAGCGTCCCCAGGAATGGAAGGAGTTACTTGGTTCAAAAATGAGTTTAAAACAAAAAAAAACAAAAAAACTCAAGCCCACTTTAGGGGCCAGAAGAGGATAGATTCAGGCTTATGCCTTACATGCTCTCTGATTGTTTGAACCTTTCATTACCATGGTTTCCATCTGTGTTAAGGTGGAGATAATGCATTTTTCCTAGGACTATTGTGACAGCGCTTTGCCAATTGCTTCGATGTCTTTGAAGGAAAAAAATACTCTATCTGCTTAAATTTAGACTGACAGAACATTGTGAATCAAGTGCAGGCGGCTTTGACCAGATTCCTGTAGAGCCCTTTATTGTGTGAGGTATGGTGGCTTTATCAAATAAAGCTTTACTTTTTTCATAGCTTCTGAAAGCATCATGATGTTCCCCACGACCTGACCCTTTTGCTAAGAATTGTTTGTTCTTGCGTAACTCCTGTGTGTGCTGAGAAATAGGAATATTTCATGAGAGTCTTTGTGCCTGGTAAATTTATCAGTTCTTATCAGGTTGCAAAGAAAAAGAAGTGGCAGTAAATTGGATGTCTTACCTTGAAAAGCTTTCAAAAAGAAAACGTGACATGGTGAATAGATGCCTGGAGTGGAAGGGGGTTTTTTTTCATCTTGGGTTACAGGAACACAGGCAGGTCAATATGACAGAGAGTTATATTAGTATTCATGAGGCAACTTTCCCTTTGCCTTGAGAGCTTGCTGTAATGTCTTGAGAAACATGCTGCACTGTGGTGGCTAAGTGGTAGATTGTAACCAGCATCAGAGGCTGGGGGAGTGGTGACAGCTCCTGAATCCCAGTAAAGCAGAAGCTGATGATTGCTGCAATTTGCCAGTGGCTCTGAAGTGCCTGAGACAGACAGTGAAACCTTCCTTTTTGCTTCCTTTGTGTGTTTATCAGAGTGCATAGAGAATACTGCACTGCAGCAGAGACAACTAAAGAATTTTCTCATGTCATCGGTTCACATGGCACCAGCTGATGTGCCAAATATAGGAACCCCTCTAATTACACCATCCCAGGGTCTTAAAAGGATTCTCCTCAAATAAATAAATTAAACTTCATGTTATCAACCTAAAGGAAGAAGAAGTGGGCGAGGGGTATCCCTTGAGTATAGCCAGTTCTCAAAAATGATCTATTTGAGTAAAATCTGAATGTTCAAATTGGGCAAAAACTCAGCTGTGGTTAGAATAAATATTTTACCTTATTTGAAAAAATACTATGTCTCCATTTCATTATTTTTCCTAGCTCTTTTCACTACTTTGGGCCAATACTTCAGCTGGTATACATCAACATTACTGGGGATATGAGTGTAACAGCAGCTGAGGCCCAAGAGCTTGAATAGATGAGTTTACAGTTAACCTTATATTCATGGTTCCTTTTCCCTGTGTTGTTTTTCTTGTTTCAAATTTGTTTTCCTGTCTTAAAATGAGATCTCTTCCTCAAAACCAAAGAACCAAGCATGTCACATCTATTATGAACAGACTGCTTATCATTTCTGTAGATCCCTGTGTTTGAGGCACTCGGAGCAAATTTTCCACTGCCAGAACTTGGCACGTTATGGCTCATGTGCCATTTCTTGTGCTTGCTGAGGCAGCATCCTCAGTCGATGCTGGCAGTGAGCAGCTATAAAGGCAGCATCGATCATAGCCTGCTTTATGCACTGTCTGTGCCCAAATCAAACCTTCCAGCCCACAGGAAGGCAGATCTTGCTCTTCTTAATTGACAAATCAGGAAACAAAGGCCAAGAGCTGTATAGCCTGCCTGACCCTGTTCACAGCCTAACCATGGATATATACCAATTCATGAGCTCTATTTTCAGCTGTTTTGCTGATGAAATACACTTAGTGACTAGCACAGCCAAAAAGGAGGCAGATACACACTAGGGTACAAGCACATACAGTTCTGTCTGGTTTAGATGGAAGGCACTTGGAGATGTTGAGAGAATTCAGTGGATGCAGAATTTTGTACTCTGTCTGCAGTTGGGTGAGGCACAGAGAGCCTGCACAGAACAGCTCCCTGAACCAGAGCAGCTGTGTCCTTTCCCAGCAGCTCTCCCTACCAAAGAGCAGAATGGGGATCATGACATGTAGGATGCCCTACTGGACAGAAGTATCCCACTGGCACTATCATTCCCCTTAAATGCTTTATCATGGCACATATTTTGCAGTGGATGATTTAAGATTTTCTGTTAAATGTTATTGTTATTATTATGAGACTACAGAGAAAGCAGTGTGGAGAGCCCTCATCACTCCAGGCCTGGAGGTAGTTACTGAAAGTAGACTTTATAAGGTGAAAAACACTCTGTCTGCCCTCAGCTTCTCTGCAGTGCCTTCACCCATATTAGAGCTGGGGTGACACAGGAAAATGCCACAAAACACCCAGGGACTACGTGTGCCTCTGAGAAAGCAGACTTCAGGTCCTATGTCACAGGGACACCTGCTGGAGCAAAGTCTCAGCAACAGCTGGAGGCAGAGCCCAGTGCTCTGGACCACGGGTCTGATTTGAAATACAGCTAAATTATCATTTAAATGCAACTAAGCTCTCATTATTTTCTTTCCTCAGCTAATTGTACTGCTCTGAGTCTTTGTTAAATTTCCCAGGCATCAGCACATATGAGCAGATGATTTAAAATTCCCTTTGATTTACAGGATAACACAGATGACTGACCCTGTGCCGTACTATAGCTCTTTTCAAAATGCTGCTTCTGTAACAGTATCTCTTAGTCCTGCTGTTTCTGTGAAGAGTCCTGGCTTAGTCCTTAGGGTGATGTAGGGCTGCACTGTCCCCTTGGACTACAGTGTCATTTGGACCTGGCGCTGCTGCAAAGCCCTGAGAAAAGAGGCTGTATGTTTTGTTCTGTCCCATAAGCAGAGCATTGTATTACTGAACGTATGTCTAAAGACAGGCAGATAAAACTGTTACAGACAACATCCCATACACCCCTTTCCCTAGTCCTCAGCAGCATCAAGTACCCTTAGAAGCAAATGGAAGGAAGAGACTTTATTCCTCAGGATCAACTCTGACCACAAGCTCAGTGTCTATCAAGCAGAACAGGAGACGCTCCTTTGTGTGGTGGGTATTTCTATCCTTGTGCTGTGGAGCTGTAGAGATAATAGCTGTTAGTAGTGGCTTTAAGAGATTTACTGCTTAAGCATTTAGGAATAGCAAGTCAATCACTTTAAATCACATCTCTAACAAGGATATTTCATTATGAATTCTCAATTCCCTTAGGAGCAGTCATTTGGGATTGCTCAATCCATAGCATACAGATCTTTTTTTCTCTTGTCCACTAAGCAAGCACCTTTGAATCATCCTCCTGCAGCTGTGGTTGTGTATTTTAATTGTACAACTGATGATATCTAGTCATCACCTCTGTCTGCCTCAAGTGAGCTGTAGGGCAAACAAGGAAAGTCACCAGGTTCTCAGTTCCTTTCATACAGGTCAAGTTTGCTGATCATCAGACAATTCACATCTCCACACACCTGAGTAATTTCAAAAGTAGTGATTCGTAAGGTAATTAAAGCGAGGTCTCTTTCTGAAGGGCTACTCTCCAGCCACTCTTCTCCCAATTTATATTTGTCTCTTAAATGCAGAGTTTTGACTTTTTTTAAATCCTATTAATCATTGCTTAATGCCACAATCTATTTAGATCACTCTGCAAGGCATTTTGAAACTAACTATTAATGCAACATTTTTCAAAAACAAGCATCAAAATCTGCTAACTACTGATATCTCATACTGTAATGCAAAGGTTACAAATGTGGGGCTTGTGGTGATGAGAGTTTCTCAAGGAGAACAGCATTGTCTAGGTCAGGTTTCTGTCTCAGTCGATAAAGTCAATGTAGCCAGGAAAAAACAAAGTCACTTACTGTTTGCTGAAGACGAATTTGGTAAAACTCAACTTCCCTTCCATTCCTGTATACATGCAAGGCTGATAGCTGAGAACCATGGCCATCATTCCGTGGCAAGAACTGTGTGTAATACATGCCTGTTAAAGCACATGTATAAAATAGTAGTAAAATCTAGTATGTGTTAACTATTATGAGGTCTCTGTTCTCCTCCTGTAGTGTGTAATCTTTGTCCATGCTGTGGATCAAGGTAAAGAGGTCCTTTATACCACCAAGTTCTGCAAACACAGCTTCGCAGAGCTCAGATGATGACTATCAATCATTCTAACTTAGATTAGCTCTCAAGTCCATGCAAAGACAAATTTCTCCAGTCTCCTTCCTTGTCACCACTACTGATGAGCATCAGTTAGAAGTTTCACTTCCTTTGATAATGTCATTTTAGATGTTCATTTCAAACTTGCATGATGCAGAACCTCTAGTGGAAAATGACAAGTGATACAGTTTTGTAGTACAGGTGCTGTATGATGCTGAACTGGAATTCTGGAAACAAATGTTCTGCACAATATTTCTTCAGTAGTCTCAGAATCCAAATAGGTAAAACTGGAGCCTGAGATGTACTAATAAATGGTGCTGAAGTAATAGATCTACTTAATATTTATATATTCAGTACAGGAAACTGTCTGCCTTTAGTATTGCTGCTAAATACAGCAGTGTGTTCAGCAACTGCAGGACCCGAAGGCGTATTCACATTCAGGTAACCAAGCTCAGTGCCATAGACAGCTGAGTAGGCAACACCTCAGATCCGTAACTGGCAAAGTCCAGTGTTTTTGCAAATAAGCAGATTTAGGCAGTATAGAGACTGCAGAGCTCAAGACTGGCATCAGTTCAATGGCTTGTGGCTCTGCCAATACAGCAGCAACATGAGCAGTACTTGCAGCTATGTTCACAGTGGATCCAGGGTTATTTCTATCTGTGCTCATAGCAGTGACCTCTAGCACAAGTTATCTCACATACCTATTGTTCATTTGGAGCACTAGGAAACACACTCACAAAATGTCTAGTTCCATGTAGTGTTTGTACTGGATTTCCCATGCAGGACATCAATTTCCAATATACTCTGTATATAGACTGTATATTCTGCATGTACACTGTGTATATATAAACAATTACACAGTGCTAACAAAGCTTTCCCTCTGTATGGAGGGTGCTGAGAATGTGTCTGCAGTATTGTAATGTTCCATAGGCTGCATTTTAAAGCCCCACCTGGAACTGCTGCACAGCTTGAGCAGTGCTTGCTGCACTCTGACTTACTCTTTTCACTCCTGCCATTGCAGACTGAGCAATGGCTTCAGCTTCTGTAGGGTCAAGTTTGATTCAAGCAGCAAACCCACTCTAAAGTGAGGGGTAGTTGGTTTTTCTCTGTAAGATGATCTCAAATAATTTTTTCTGCCATGATCCCAGACCCAAATGGTCACAATCCGCTTTCATGATACTGTGGTGTCATGTTCTGCATGTTCTCAGTAGTCCCTTTCCAAACAGGAAAAATCTGTAGCGTTCAGCTGCACCACTTGCTTTAACTACATACAAACATCATTATTCCAAGAGTAAATATCCTCTTTATTAGCAGCTTGGGAAAGTGTATATGGTTTGCACTTTTCATTCCACTTGAGCTAGCAGTTTTCTCAGGAACAACCCTTGCACTACTTGTGAACACACAGTGTCCAGACATGGATACTATATTGCCCAAGAAAAAGGAAGGTTACTAATCTCATTCACCTTATGCAGGAGTGCAGTGGATTCACTAAGGACTGTAGCAAAGTACATGTAAGAAATAGAGACACTGAGAAATTTACTTTAACAAATAAAGCAACAGAAGTCAGCTTGGCATGTCTCTAGTTCGTGGTAATATATATAAATGCATGTGGAAAAATTAGCCCATAAGGAAAGCAGGATAACTCATGTTTGGGTTTGGTTTTGTTTTGGGGGTTTTGTTTGTTTGTTTTTGTGGTTAGTCTTTTGGGGTTTTTTTGTTTCTTTTTAATCAGGAGACCTGAGCAGACAAAATCTTACACTTCACCAACCTGTTGGAAGGAAATGTTACTGTTAGTACAAAGAAGCTGTTAGAGAGAGGACGACAACTTCAGTCCATTCCTTTGAACTTTGCATGGGTTGGCTTATGGTGGCTTTGGGCAGAGAAAGAGCATGGCTGAGAGCAGCAGCAACTCAGTGTCACCCTTCTCCCAGCTATAGGAAGTAAAATCCATTTATGTGGGATGAGTGATCTCTCGCTTGCTGAGTGAGGTCCGCCCTGCCAAGATCAAGCCCCTGAGCCCTCCATCTGCAGAGAAGTGCTTTTAGTGATGATACTAAAAAGATGTCCAGATGCTCTTCCTGTTTTGCATTTTCAGGCTGTTGCCAAACCAACTGGGAAGTCATTGTACAGATGAGGCAAGTCATCTCATGTATAAATTTGTGTGCAATGCATAGCCCATGTCTTTATGTTCCAGCAAACTTTCTTTTAAAGGTCAAACTAGAAACATGGGAGGGTATTTTGTCTCTCTCAGGGACAAAATGCAACCTCATCTCAGTTATGGTACCCAGTTGTTTACGTGGAGTGTTAGGCTGGATCCTACTGGAGAAGAAATGTTCAGCAGGAGAGAGTTTAAAAGTAATTAGTAACAGGGGAAGTCAAAAAGGTAACTCTAGTACAAGTAAAAAGTAGTTCATAATAATGATTAACTGGAGAGATAATATGTAAGTGGAGAAAAGAACAGTTAATTTATCAGGATAAATAATAAGGTAGTTAAAATTAAGGGGAATAGAGGAAGAGATAATTAAAATCCAGTATTGTTAAATACAAAACCACACTTTGCAGTAGCTAGAATTTTTTTTTTTCTTTTTAATAGAGCCCAACTGAGCAATTCAGGGAATGCAAGGTATTGGTAAAGAGCTCCTAAAAGAACAGTGAAACATCAGTGTGAAGGTATCCTTTAGGAGACATTTAATCTGCATATAAACAAAATTGTTTTGCTTCTATTTTGCTGTCAAAATTGAAAATTGCAGTATGTCTCTATTTGTGTGCATCTTTGTAACCTCTAACAGAGTGCAAATAGAGGATAAGAATGTGATGCTGGTGTAAGTCAGAAGTAAGGAATTTTTAGTGCATTCAATCTTGTTGGTGTGACAGTCATATCAGTGTGCAGTACAAGTGATATATAAAAGGTATATAAAATGATGTGTAGAAAGCAACAAATGCTACTGTGCTACAAGAAGGCAAGGCAAGGAGCTGGGAAATAAAGGGGATGTGAAAAATGGAACCAGCTCCTCTGTCCTGGATCAGAGCTTTGCTTTTTTTGTTTGTTCATTTGAGTTTTTATTGGTTTGTTGTGTTTTGTTTTATTTTAGCATTTCATGATTAAATAGAACTAGATTGCCAATAACATAGTGTGGTCCAAAATTTTGGTGCAAATTTGAGCTTCTTTCTAGACATACTCTTTCTACCCTGATTCTTAGCAAAAGTCCATTTGTGAGTATAAATATTGTTGGGGAATAAGTTTGGAGCCATGTACTTTCTCCAGAGGTGCAATGTATATATTTGTACAGTTACCTAGGGATCAGTATCATTCCCGTGATTTATAGATGTATGAGACTATTTTAAATGATTGTGTAGTTAGAATTTTGGCTTGGCTATGGGTTGCATGTGAGTTTTAAGAATTACTTTGTTTCCAAACAGTAATGAATCACACATAATAAGGGCAAATAGGAAAAGAAATCAAGACTCATAGTTTTAGCTATGAGAAACCTATGCTGTATCACTGCTTTATGTGGTCACACTTGCATCATGTGGGAAGAGATATTCGAAGGTGAGGAAGAATCTGTGCTACCTCACTTTCCATGACAAAGGGCCACATTTTCAGCAGATGTACACTCATATATCTCCCTTAGCTTGAAGGCTGTTCAGTTATTATCTCCCTTGAAGGAACTACGCTGTGGTCAATGAGGACAAGAGAAGAGCAAAGATGGCCATAGAGATGCACCTGCAGCAGAGATGTGGCTTGACTAGGAAAGCATATATTCCTCAGTATATACCAGCAGCTACCAAAGCAGTGAGTGTGCACTCACAGGAAAGAGGAGGCACTCTCTCTGCTGCTTGTAAGGGAGAAATGTGGGGTAGGGAAGTGCAGTAAAGGCAGCAAAGGTGTGCAGAGCCTTCTGGTTGGCAGTCGCAGCAGGCCATGGCTTGTCTGAGCGAGGCTATGCACTGGGAATTAAAAAGAGATCTTGCCGGGGGAGAGAAACTTTGCAGGTGACCAGGGGGAACAGAGAAAGCATTTGACTAAAGAAAAATGGGTATTGCCAATTGTGAGAGTGAGCTGAGTGAGGAAGTTGGGTGAAGAGGATTCATAAGCTTCACAGGAAACTTCAAGCAAAGCAACCAACATCCATGCAGATACCTGATTTTCTATAGGGTAGTTTTTAAATGATCAAGAAATTTAAAAGGGGAAAAGATGATCCACAAATGGAACCACGGGTCAGGGGAGTTTCAGAGGTGTGTCTGCTATGACAATGTTCATGGCTAGCTAGAGAAGGAGAGAGAAGATGATCTAGAACAAAAAGAAAACTCCCCAGTGTCTGCTTCTTTGTTTAAGTCCAACAGCCATGAGTTTGACTGCAACCACTCTGCAAAGGCAAAAAGCAGAAAAAAATGTATCCTTCCTAAGAGTGTTCCTACTTTCTTTGATCTGGTGTCCTGCTCTAGTAATGTTCCCCAGGCAGAACTTCAATGGGAAGCTGAAAACTATCCAGAATTTGGGATTTGTACATTTCTAACATTTAGCATTCAATAAAATACATAGGAGGGTATATGCTGCCATAATTTGTTTTTAATGCTGCGATACCATTGAAAAGAAAATAATTTTTCCCTGGGTGACAGATTCTTTTCAAACCCTGTTTCACTGCAGCAGGAATTGCCATAATGGGACTGAAGCTGATTAAGATCTACAGCATGTGGCAGGTTGGAGAAGGAATGTTTTCATAATTTAAAAAATAATAATGGAGGGCTTTTCTGCTTTAGATGCTAATATGTGTCAGCAGCAAGATAAAAGATGTCTTGGAAAGTGCTTTTTCCATAGATGAAGTGTATTATAAGAAAACACGTTTCTCTATGTTGAAAGAGTAAATGAAAGATGGGCACTGTAATTTTTTTCACATTTGTATATCACCTTTAATTCTGAAAAAGGAACAGCTGATTAGAGATTTCTCTGGATGGAGGATTTCCTTCACCCACCACAGAAATGCAGTCACCCCTAAGAGAGGGATGTAGCATGTGTTTAACAGCATATGGCACAATAGTATGAAGAAAAACATTGCTGCCAGGTGAGACATACTGGGGAATAATATGCAGGCAAGGATGCTGTGTGCAGGCTGGAACTAAGCCTGGGGTTTGAATTAAAGCAAAATTTGATCCAGATTGTGTTCATCTTTTTCACCTTGTCACTAAACATGGTAATGCTTAAAGCAGAACGTGGACCATGGATTTAGTTTTTTTTTTTTCACTCACATCCACTTCTTTCTGTGCACTGCATAGAGCTTCCCCTCACAAAGGAAAAGTTGCCAAGCTCTAACAATGAAAGCACAACAGAAGGAGTTCCTAAAAGTGGAGCAGTGAAGTTCAAGAAAATATCAGGGGCCATGTCACTGGAAAGGTGATCTATTTGCTAACCTCTGTTTCCTTTCACTTTCCATTATATCTCCTTAAGTGGGTTCTTACCCCATTTCATGCAGAGATGGCAGAGATCCTTTTCTTAGTGTTGAGTCACCTAAATGGGATGCCTGGGTATCCTCCTCAGGTACCATACTCCCAGTCAGGTGAGACGTCTTGAAAACGATCTGTCAACAGAAACATCACGACAGATGTTTCAATCATTCATTGTGCTGGGTTATTTGGGTTAAAAATTTGCAGACCATGTTTTCTGTTGCTTAGGCCATCAATATGTAGTTTTGATGTTTCTTCAGTAGAGATAAGGCACAAGATGTTTGGATCAGGATGTAGATTTCAGCTGGAAATAACAGATGTTTCTTACAATGAAAGGCATCTGAGATGTTTTTGAATTATTTATGTGCATGATACTGCTTGGTGTATTTCAAGCACATGCATAAAATCCTGCAATTCTCAAGTGTCTGCCTAATTGTAAAGACTATTTAATGCTCAGGTGGCCTCTGGCTGCCTGGAACTAGTGAGGGCTGACCTGTCAGGTCAGAGCTGCAGGTAGGCAGCAGGGTTTAGCTACACCCTTCTTTGTTCCCAGCACTGAGGACTGCAGGAACCTCACACAATAACTTGCTGCTCCTCTTTTTTTATTCATAGAGCAAATATTACTGTTCTTCCACACACAGGAACACTGAAAAACAGATGAACAAGCTCTGTCTCTGAGCAGGTCCATTCTGAAGAGGATTGTGCTCTAACTGCAATGATGTGCTACGCTTGACTTTCTTTTTATATAATCAGTGTCCATATCTCTTAAGTTAGTTTCCATTTCCAGTAATGAAAAACTAATTTGCACTGATGTCCGAACTTTGGGGATCTTCATGTGTGCAGACATTGAAATTCTTGGCAAACAACCATGTTAGAAATGACTTTTAAAAAGTCATATAGGGAATCAGTTGTAGAATCAGGAACAGATCAAACCTCTGACTCATTTGTTGCTTTCCTGGTGTGCTCTTAGCTGATGGATACCTGCAACCTCAATTAACTCGTTCCCTGTCCTATCTTTGTGTGCTTTCTTCAGGGAGCTGCATCTTTAGTCCTTAGCTCTGCTTTAGTGCATATCAAATGCAATCAAATTCAAGCTACTATCTCTGAGGGAAGAATGAAATTAGAATTGTAGCTAGGCACTAAATTTACAGTAATTTGTGATGTTAGCCACATGCTTACTATCTTCCAACATGTGACATTTGCTCCAAGAAATTGAAAGCTTTGTCTTTTTAGCATTTTGGATCTAGTAGGAATAAATATATCACTTGGAAGTGAAGAGTTCAAGAATATTTGTATTATTTAAATCCAGTTCTGGGAAGGTAGAATGCATGCAGCAAATAGGTAAAAGAAGTGTTAAAGTATCCTCCCAAAGTTCTTACCTTTCTTTAACTGCAGATGGATGTTTCCTTGCTTTGGCATAGCTATGAAAAATGATCCATGAAATCTCTGTTCATTCACCTTATTCACTACTGCTCTGAAAATTATCTCTGGGGAGGGAGGGAGGAGGAACCAACTGGGAAGTCCTGCAGTAGCTAGAATACAGCACTGGTTGTAGTGTGGCTGTCACCATTAAAAGTGACTGATCTGGAGATAAAAGGACTAAATTCCTTCCCTCTACTTCCCAGGAATTCTGGGCCCAGTCATAATGATAAAATATGCACTTTACAAAGGAAAGATTTTAATTTTTTTCAATGACAAAGTGTGCCAAAATGTAGTTGAGAACTTAATGCCTTTCCCAGTGGTAATGTCTAGGAGTTATTTCTGTGTTTTCAGTGATGAACTCATGTAATGAAACTCATGCCATGCAGTACCTCTCACATGTATTGGGGGTGCTAAGTAAGCTGCTCCCATTTTTTGCATGTTTACTTGGTATTTGCTATTCAATTTATGGTCACAAATTTCTGTGACTGTTATAGAAATGAAGGAGAGAAAGTGAAAAGAGAAATTTCCAGCAAGTGATGGGTGGTAACACCTGTAGCATGTGTTGTTAAGGGTTGTGTTACAATGTTAGGAGTCCTAAAAGGAGCCTATTGACAAACTTTCTCTTTGTAAGACAAAAAAAACAAACAAAAAAAAAACCCAAACAAAAAAAAA